>JAHZNP010000341.1:0-73520 GCA_020615345.1 Triops cancriformis
AGTCCGTAATTGATCGCTGTGTTACACTCTTGTCTATAGTTTTCCCAGTGATTAATTGAGTATTCATGAAATACAGAGCATAAAACTGAGGGTTGTGAAAGGTGAAAGTTTTTTTCTGCTTAAGAACATCCGGAAGCATTTCTTGGGAACATTTCACCCTGTCGCCCCATTTCTTGGAGTATTTTCCCTGATATTCTTTCTGCGCATAACGGTCGATAGTTAACCGAGCTTATTTATCACTGTAAGATACCCGACGGGGAATGAAAACACTATGAGGTAAACCCGAATATTGGAGTTAACCGAGTCGGTATAAACCGAGCCTGTTTCCATTGAGTGTAAATGAGAGTGACATGGGACTTGAGCTTAGGTTGGGGTTAAGCGAGCTATGGGGCCAACCGAGTTGGAGTTACGTGAGCTCGACTGTATTTGAATTAGATATGTTTACTAAATATTAACTCAATCTCTTTCGTTCTTACAGTGACAATCTTAAAAGCGACGACTTTTAGTGTAATGTAAAACTTGCGCATCCGACAATAGGCGTGAGCCTACGTCGGGAATTAAATAAAAAAATGAATCTCATTTATTTAGTCTTATATTTATTTTATCTTGTTTTGTTTGCAACGTAAGCTTGCTCCAGTTGTTGGTTACATTAGTCGCTAATTCGGTGATTACTAGTAAAATAAAGTTAATCAACGAACAAACTTGACAATGTATTGTATATTATCGTTAAGTATGCATTGTATATTAAGGTAATTAATATAATTAATCATTCATATCTATTGTGTATTATGTATGTATTGTGAGTGCATTATGTAGTCTATTATGTATTGTGTTCATATGTATATGTATTAAGTAATGATTGGTTCTTAATTTTTCCGGTAGTGTTCGCATCAGTGTGGTCCAGGCGTTCAACATCGTCGCGTTTCTTGCCACCGAGTTAACAACTATAACTGGGTCGACCCTGAGCCTGTATCGTATGGTTGCAACGTGACCAACCGACCTATTGACATTCAGTCTTGTAATCTAGGCGACTGCTCCTCATTATACTACTGGCGTGCTTCTCCTTGGCAACCCGTAAGTTCCCTCTTCATTTCCGACACAGATTATTTTCTTCATAGTATTGTAAAACTTTCGGTGAGTTTTGAAATTTTGTCCTTGAGACCCAAAGTAGCTTCTCAGGAATTCTCGATAGATGACAGCGCTAGCGCCCATATTCTCTTTTTTTGGAAATTCAACGAAAGATAGTAACTCTAACGCTTCCCGACAGATGTTACTTGACGTCAAGATTTCGTTCAAACAATCCTTCGTTTGGTGTCGACACATTCTTAAAACTCTTCCTATTTAAGAAAAGAGAAATTCAGTCAGAAAGAGCCAATTAACATGTTAATTTTTTAAAACTAATCCAATTAACCCACATTTTAAAAAAGTAAAGTCCGGACGTGTTGTAAAAGCCCTAAACTTCATTGCAAAATCGTCCACGCAAATTCGATCATTAGAAGCCATGATGTTTGTATTGCCACCTATCGGACGTCTCGCCGATACTACTTTAGATTGATCGTGGGTTTAAAATCTAGCATTTGAATGGCTTCGTTTTTCGGTTTCGTTCAATTTTTTCTACTAGGACCATTTTTGTTACCTATTTGTGGTGATTTAATTATTTTCATTTGTTTACGTAGTGCCCCGCTCCGTGTGGGAAGCAAGGAACGCAACAAAGAAAACTGGCTTGCTATACGCGCTCTGGTTCGCCAGTTTCCAGAACGTACTGCCCCAAAGAATTTAAACCTGCGCGCAAGAAACGTTGCGTCAGCAGACCTTGTAGGTCTTTTTTTCTGATAATATTTGTTAATTTATTATTTATTTTATTTTTGTATTGAATAACCCGTGTAATAATATTGTTTTACAGGTGGTTTGGCGAATTGCCTTGAAGTGAAGCAGAAATTGCAAACGCGCAGAGACGGGGATTACACTATATTAGTCGGCGGTCACAATTTAACTTTCTTCTGCTATGGGATGAATACATCCGAGCCTAAAGAATATTTAACGTTAGTAACAGGCGACCGCGATAATTACGCTGAGGTGTATGAAAAACGGTAAAAAGCCATTACGCTCATGTTTTGACGAAAAAAAACATCATTCTCAATTACACTCTAAATTGTTAAGTAGTTCCCTCGAATTTAAATTTAAATGATTCGTCTTTCTTAGGCTATTGAAACCTGATACTTGTCCGTATGATGGCGCGCGCAACGAAAGTTGTGCGTGTACTTCAGAATACAAGCGACGAGCTGGAGTTACCGCGTTTTCGAAAATTCGAGTGAATGTGACATCCTTACGAGTATTTAGTAAGCTGCATTACACACAATTTGTTTGGAATTCTTTAATTATTTAGGTATTAATGATAAATGGTTACTAGTTAACGACTTTCAATTCGCGAGACAAATTCGAGGCCACAAAGTGGGTTATGGCGAAGCGGGAGATTGTTACAGCTCTGCCAATTGTCCACAAGGCCGCTTTTCAATTAACCTTTCCAAAACAGGATTTCGAGTAGCGTCACAAACGACATGGGTCGAACATGGTCAGAAAGCGTCGTTGTGGATCAATAGAATTGAAGTAATTCGTTTATGAATACGATAAAGTTAATCTTCTTTAAAGTAGAAATGACAGTTAAAGCCAATAAAATGAATGAGCGTATTGAAAAACAAATAATTAACGATTGTTTTATTTGACTGCTTTTAGGATAGCCAAAAAGTACAAGGAAAATGTGGAGGCTACTGCGGACGTTGTAGTCCGGATCAGCACACTGGTTTAAAATTGGACGTTATCCCACCTTGAATTCTATTTCTTCGTTATTATGCAAGAAGACGTGAATTCGGACCTGCGTATTCTATTAATTTAAAAAAGAGGAAAACTAGTGGAAAATCACCTGATCTTTCCCATGAGGGAATCGTATGCAACTCTGTGCGGGTTTTGGACGAAAAAAAATAAGGATCCTACCTCAATAGTAAAAAAGGAAAAAATATGATAAGAAAGAGAGGGAGAGAAATTACTTACGATTCCAACGCGAATTTAAAGACATTAAAGAATTGAAGTGCCCGACGAATGAAAGTGAACTAAGTGTGCGGTTTGAAGAATAGGAATATTCCTGTGTACTTATTTTCTCACTCAAACGGGATCCATGACAAAATGGTGAGCTGTGACGTAAGTTGAACAAAACCAGAAAAGGTAGACTTCAACAGTATTGTTCGACTGTAAGGCAGCCGAAGAGCAAACGAACAATTTACATGGTGAAATCAAGTGTGAATGTTATGAACTCTTGAAATTGAGTGGTGAAGAAGAAATCGATAACGATTGTTTGTAGTTATTGAAAAAGAAGGGAAGCCTATGACGAGACGAGAGAACACTCGTTGAATTTTTGAATCTCTTTATATATAAGTGCCTTATTTTTGGAGAGGGAGGAAAAAATGAGGCCAAAAATCTCGCCCTAGTCATAATGCAAGATTAAGCAAAGCCCCATTCTCTTTTTATAACTGTGTATAAGAAACATCCCAAAATATGATCTGATACCGTCACTGCCATTTTTGGCCTAAGAGGCTGCTTGTAAAAATTGAGGGAACCTTTCTTTATCGACTTTGACTGCAATAAAACTCTTTGCAATTTTTGTGGAAAGAGGTTTTGCAATGCTGACAAAATAAAGCTGCTTTTACGCCCAGTACAGTATGTCCAAGCGTTACATTCTTATAATTCATATCCCTAGAAGAGCACGTGTACTATTTGTGCACTTCGGTTTGGTTTGAGTGTTCTTTAAAAATAATTTGCTGCTTCAATTGCGGAGAAATTGGGCACGAAAGCGAAAACTCCTGTAGCGGTTTGACGTGCGATGAATAGTTTTGTGACATCTCGTAAGAAAAAAGTTTGAAAACAAATAAGAGTTGCTGTCGTCAGCAAATTTGCCCAAACTACTCAATATTTCCTTAAACAATCTCGACAGTAAAGTTTTTGATTGTAATATGTAGTGCACATGACCGAGCTCTTTTATAAAAAGAGATCTTCATAAATTTAATAAAAAGCAAGTCAAATTTCAACTTTTTTTGTACACAAGCAATTTTCAACATTGTATTGTACATGTATCGCAAAGTTCCCTAAAGCCACTTGAAAGCATTCTTTACTGAAAATGCAATTGAAATCCGACATTGGAATTTTGGAATTGTCACCTTGGAAATTCCAGAAAACTATTTAGGTGATAAATCCGAAAGAAAATGACAGATTTGTAAAAGAAAAATTTCAAGTAGCTCTAGTGAACTTTGCTTTCGAATTAGGTAAACGGTGCTTTAATTTACCCCGAGGTCGTGTTTTCCAAAATGCTTTTTTTCCAAAAAGTTGAGATTTGATAAGCTTTTTACAAATTGATTAAAATCTTTTTTAAGAAAAACTCGACGATGTGCACTAGATAGTCTATCCAATAATTTACTGTTGAGATTTTTTAATGAAATACCCAGCAGTTTTGGCTAAATCGCTGGTTTAGCATATGGTTTCCTTATACCACGAACGAAAAATGCTTTGTACGAGAGCTCAAATACGATATTTTATGTTTATCGCTTTTAGCAGCGCACTGACTTTCCGCCAATAAAAGTCAACCTGCCCTTTTATTCCGTGAATTCTGCAAGAATGACACGTTTGCTCGCGAAAAAGTCGAAAAAAATACCAAAGGAATGAAAACGGCTCACAACTGCAAGTAAAAGTCCTTTCCGTACTTCAGTCCGCAGCAAATGCATTCCGTGAACTTTTAGAACTCGTCATATATTTGAAGTTTACAGAACCGTTAAACCTAAAACTTCTCAACCGAAAAGCAATAAATTCATTTATTTCTTACTGTTGACATGTAGTCGCCACATGGTCGATACTTGGCTTCAGAGTCTGTATGTCTATACGTTTTTATAACTGAACAGATTGATTAATGCCATTTTTTTGCTTCAAGATCATTTTAGCTTTTATTTCGGCCCAGGAAGGCAATCTACTAAACAAGAGATGAAACTGACTAGACTGAAGTTATTTACAATAATTGTGATGATCAGGGAAGAGACATCGCTCAAATTTTGGGATTCTCGCACACATAGACAACATTCGGGAACATAAAGCTGTGTTTACTTGAAAGGCGATGTAAAGCTTATTGGATAGTCATTATTATTATTTTTCTGATTTTTTTCGAATAAATTCCAAGGAATTGCGATATGTCTGTCTTTTTCACATAGAACCTGAAGTAAATCATACTATTCTGTACAATCGAATGACGCAACTCATAGGTTATGCTAATGCAAAGCATTCCGGCGGCCCCTTATTAGGATCCAATTCGGGCTTAACGACGTAGAAATTTTCGAGGGAAGGCGCGCCTCGTTTTTGTTGGCAGCAACGTTTTCGCTATTCGCAATCGCTTTCTCTGTGGTTGATGAAGTTGGGGCCACAAAATTGGTTGGAGCTTTGACCCGTACTTCATGCTCATGGGGATAGATTTCGTTATTTGCCTCCGACTCGTCATCTATGGAAACAATACATGCTCATTAAACGGGTTCTAAATTACGTCTTACTCATTGTTTTTTCTCCTACCTTTATTTTTAATTGTCGGAAGGGGCGTCTTAGCTGGCATTTTGAATTCGCCACGCATAATTTTTTCCCAAACTAGAAGCAAAAAGTTAACATTAATGCACCATAATTATGCTGTGCTAATCAATCCAATTAACCGTAAAGAAGTTGAATTACTAAATTATAGCGAGTATAAAATTTTTATTGTACACTTTAACATAAAAATGACACAGTGTTATTAATAAGATGCGTATTAAGATAATTCACAAGATGTACATTAAGATAACTCAGAAGGTGTGTATTAAGATAACTCACGAGATGTGTAGTAAGATAACTCATAAGATGTGGATTAAGATAACTCATATGATGTGTAGTAAGATAATTTCTAAGATATCTTTCTATGTAATATTGAAAGTAACAATTATCCAGAGTAAGTAAAGTGTCAAACATGAACGTGAGAATAATACTTACTCATAGGTCGAGCGTTTCTTTGGTAAGGATCCATCAGATTTAAGCTGTTTTCATCCTCGTTGACAAGATTCGACATGCCATACAAGGTAAGTACTTTGGAACAGTCTAGAAAAAGAACAAAAAGGGCATTGTATGATTAAATTTCCGAACAGCTTCGAGTTGGCTCTCTTCATTCCTCAACGACCAGAAAATTATCACATTTGCGAACGTATATTAACGAAGCAGCGCTGTTTTTGACACGCGTACAAGCAGTTCAAGGTGGAGGTCAAATGCTATGACGTCAATTGTGGCAAACCTGGACCAACATTCTATGCAAATAAGCTATTGGAGAAAAAGTCTATGCATGCCAAATGGCGTAGAAAGACCTGGTTCCTATTGTATCCTTCTTCATTGCCCACCTCTCTTTTATAAAGCTTGTCTTGTCTCGGTTAAACATTTTTTTCCTTCAAATGTACCATGAAGATCTGCGTCTTCAAAACTTAAAGGTCAGCTCTTGTGCCCGAGTGAAGAATGGCTATCTTCCTGACAATTAAAACTCGTAAACCTAATTGTGTGTATTTACACACAAATGATCTCATTGTCTGCCCAACGTCATTGTTTCGCCACTGAATATTTTATATTATTTTTGTAACCTTTTGACCTGAATTCCTTTAAATGTTTGGAAAGCTAGAAAACGAAAACGAAAAACAAGAAAGGCAAGCGAAATAATTTAAATAACTTTCACTAATTTCAGTAGTTCAAAGTATTCGCATCTTTAACAGCATAGCACAATTACAGCAACAACAACAAAAGATTCTGTATGCAGTATGATTTTGGTCGTATGGTAATCCGCTTGCGCTCAGTAAAATGAGATTCCTTTTAGAACGGCCTTGGCGAAGGCCACAAACTGCCAAGAAGAATGTTCAGGTTTACAAGACCGGTTTTCTTCCAGGTCGATGGAAATTCGACTCGAAAGAGTCTAATTTACACCAGGCACTTTTATTGACCTTCCCACCCCAAGCATTCTTAAATTAAAATGAAAATATATAAAAGATGTTGCGTCGTTGAAACTTTTTGCCCTTGTAGCTCGAAGGGGCAGAAGACCCATGGCGCCAATTTTATAAGCCAGGAAGAAATAAGTTTTGCTTTCAAGCTTGTACAGTAACCAGTCGTATTTATTACCCTTTTCTATCTGGAAAAAGACTCAGTCGATAATCATTTAATGTACCTGTCAGGTCTTTTTATTACCCCTTTTTTCATCAAGTGTTTTCCCGCGCAAGACAAACAAACTAATCCCTATAAAAACCACAATCCCTTACAAAAAGCTAAGGATGAAATAAAGTACTTTTTATCCCGGATAACTTCCTCGTGACTGCTGATCCATTATCTGCATTAAAAATGCTTGCTCGTGATATGTCTTTGGTTTTCCGGTGCTCATTTTACAACTATCATTAAGCGTGCTGGGTAAACCTGAGGATATGATGACGTCAGTGAGCGCGGTAACTAATTTAACAGCCGTGAAATCGTTTTTCAAGTTCCTCTTTGATTGTTGGGAACCTTAACTTGGTTCACAACGTGCCTGACGGAATTATAATAGAATCAGAGCCCGTTGGCACTTCAGAAATTGTCCGTCTGACGTCATTGAGCTTGGAGTTGTTTTGTGGAGGGGTTTAACCCATCTTCTCGTCCCGGATCTTTCGCTTCTGGTACGTTCTATTATTCCTGGGTGTCATGCAACGTGTTGCATACTTTCATTGTGCTCCGTGTTATAATAGCACCATGATACTCGGAAATTTTCTTAACTTGAACTCACCTGGGATATCAGATTTGGCGCAGTATTGTTCGACGAGGTGGACGAACACGTAAAACAATCGACCCATCTAAATACCAGAGCTGTATTAATAACTCAACCTCTAACTTGCATCTTACTGTTTATTCTCAAGATTAGCTGGTAATTTTTATCAACTGACTTTTTAGGAACTTATAAACGTATTCAAACAAGAAAACTAATTATTTCTTTATATATATTCCAACAAGAAAATTAATTTATTTCGTTATATATATTCAAACAAGAAAACTCATTTATTTCGTTATACATATTTCCAAACAAGAAAACTAATTTGTTTCGTTATATATATTCAAATAAGAAGACATCGTTTAGTTTGTATGTTATATTACTTCAAGATTTATGAGAAATTTCAGGTTGCAATTGACTGTAACACCTAGATACGCATTAAATAAGAGCAATATATAATTATTGAAAGCGTAACTACCGAATACAAGGTTCTAAATACTTTCGAATATCGTGTTCAATATTTACCTTTTCTTCATGGGACATAAACTCCCATATTGGGATGGCAGTACCGTTGACTGTTTGTAACATCATTAACGACGCTAGCACGCAAATGGCTGTTAAACGCATGGTTAAGTTATTAACTCTTCACGTAATAGAGCACTTTGAACTTGGAACTTGAGATGGTTCTCACTGAAGGGAGAGACCTGAAGAGATGTATTCTCGTAGACGGTGACTCTGACACTGAAGACTCCCGCGTTGGAGCATCACAACTTATTCCCCCATGCCTGTGAAGGTAAGGAGTTTCGTAGTTGGGGCAAGGTCGTTCGAAGAACACTAGCTTTTCAACCATGCAGAGAACGAGAAGAATCGCGTACGAACTACAGTTGTAAGCGTAGTATTACGTAGTGTAAATATATTTCTGAAACCTAATTGATGGAACATTCACGTAATATTCTAACTTTTCCAGACACCTAACAATTTTTTATTGAAAACATTTCAAATTGAATCGCATATGAACTACAGTAGTAACCGTAGCATTACGCAGTGTAAATTTTTCTAATTTATTTATTGATGGAACATTCTCGTAATATTCTAACTTTTCCAGACACCTAACAATTTTATTGAACACAATTTTGTGCCATATATTTTTTTAGTAAATAGTACCAGAAATTTTGTATTAATTAGTGCTGTAGTTCACTCATCTTCGGATAGTTCCGCACAGGTGAAGGAAGTGTACAAACAATCGTTGATAGAAAGTATTTGCAATTTGCGGTTAAGAAAAACCATATGGTTTTCGTTACCTTCATTTTTTCTCATATATCATTGTTAGAGAAGCACACAAGCGCAAAGCTTGAAGAATTTTCATCACCTTGACACAATTAAGAAATCTGTCCAAGAATTAGAACTATTATAGAAGTTCTTGCTACTTTTTAGTAGATGGCTAGTCATCTCGTAAGTGCTTAATTAATTACAGATCATTATTCAAAAGGACACGCTAAATATGCTAGTACTGTCTTTCTCTTGTACTGGATTTTGACGGATTCTTGCACTGTACAATTACTTCATTACCGAAACTAATGCGTTTTTCCCGATAAGGTCATGTTTTTCGCTCATTTATTACCCAAATTATGCAATGCTTTTTATTTTATTTTATTCGTTAATGGTAGTTATTTATCAACATCCACAAGGTGAATCATAAAAACGTATAACGCTGGGATACAATCGTAATTGACAGCAAATTACTTCGGTTGGCTTTTAATTAGTAAAATCAGAACTCACGAGACAATATCGTCTCTTATTTACAGATATCCCAGATTGGAAGACTATTGTAACGCGAGGTATCGCGGACAGAAATTTTGGGACTTGAGGTCGTCAGTCAGTGTGGCGACTTGCAATGCCAGTGCCTCATAACAATTGGTTACCTGTGTTTCGGATGGCGCCTAGACGACCGCAGATACCACGGGGGTTCCTTTTTTAAAACTTTTTTTCATCAAGGTTCTCGCATTCCTTAGGACTTTTAGACCATCACTGCGATATTTAGTCAGGTTTATATAAACAAGACTTGACAAATTTGGCCCAGCAGCACTAAGTTGGTTAGCAAGTACTAATTCGGCAAACTTAGATAAAAAATAATAACAAATGCAATAGTAGTGGCTTCAGAGACAAGGTATTCCCCTTAACAGAAAATAAAAGCTCCCAGTACCAAATAAGGCTAGTGTGAATACCGGTAGCTGGGGTTTTGATCTCGCCAAGTGTTTAAATACACATTCCAAGCGTCATGAGATCGATAAACTTAACAGTACAGGTATGATTCCATACTTGTTGCTTTCCAGGTATATATATTTATTAAGGTAACAACCTAATTTGTATGGAAGACGACTGAAGATTGTAAGGAGGAATGGAGACATTATGCAGGTATTGATGAGATTTTGTGTGCAAGTTCCTGAAGGAATCAGTCTTTTTTTCAATATGTTGTCCCAAGTTTTTCGTTTTTATACCTTTTGTAAACCTAGGGAAGAAAAAAACTTGGGAGGAATTCCGCCGTGATGGCGCCGGCGCGACCTTTATCCATTACGATTCTAATATACGTCTCTGTTGTTTTCGCTTCTTCCTCCTCCCCCTCCTCCTCCTTCTCTTGGGTCCAACTTTATGCGAAGCAGCCTCTCTATGCGAAGTACCGAAAGAATCAGAAAGTATTACCTAGTCATTAGCTTACAACTTTCAAAACAATCTGCCAACGTAGTATTTATGGTCACGGATTGCGTGTGGCTTAAAGTCCTGTTTCGATATCCTGTATGCCATTAGCATAGAAACACCCTAGTATTATCTTCGCAGACTTTTTTCGAGCCTTCGGTGACACCTTGGTAATTTCGTCGCTTGAATTGTTTTCTAGGAAATATCCGGTCTGTGTTGTCAATTTTTTGTTGTGTTCCAGAGGAAATTCCAAGCCCCAAACATGTTATTGTTTATACTTTTTCACGATAGGAGCGGGGTCGGAAAGTAGAACTTGGGGTAACCTGTTTCTTATTTTCTTGGAAAAAACCTTAGACGTCATCAATGCCTGGGGCGGGTCATGGGGCTACCAACACATTACAGGTGATTTATTGGTACTAGACTTTATTTAAGATTATCTCCCCATAATTCGTCCAAGAATTTACGGCGTTTCTTGGGAACTTACAGTTGCACTGTTCAGGGCACGGTCAGGTATTCAAGTATTGACCTACTAAGGTATGGAAAGCGAAAGAATAACGCGAGAGATAGCTATAACTGACTTATCATATTTTGGCTAGCTATGTTACCAATAGTGGGATTCTATAATTTTCCTACACGTGCGAACTCTTCCAATCTGTTACTCCTTCTCGTAGACCTCGTGTGTTATTGGTATGCGAGTCAATACTTGGAGCATTTGGGGGGAAAGCTTATTTGTCGCGTTTACATGGGACTGCCTGCCGAGGAAAGGTCGAAGATCACAGTTGGAGTTATCAATAATGCTGACGCATGGCCAAGACATTTACCTCAGCCGTTATATTCCTTCGAACTTGCTGGCGTCAAGCTTGGTTACTTGGGAAACACACGCATTCCAAGAGTCGCTCTCTGTTTTTTTATTTCCTTTTTTGGTCATTGCCAAAAGTTTCCCCTCTACCGGACTTCACTTTCTCCAATTGGATATTCTTGCTTTTGGATCTTCGGAGAAGGATCTTATTTATCCGGCTGGTTGGTTCGGTGGTGGAATGCGCTTCCTGTTCTTCGAGGTGAGATGCGACAAAACGGGTTTGCCTTGCGTGTACCATACGACCCTAATATTACGTTTTGAAGTTGGTGTACAGTACTGTATACGATATGCAACAACGCTGTGCAGCAAAACTACAGTACAGTACAACTTATCACGCACTGGGTGACCTTAATAGGCAACTTTGCGTAGCGTGCTACAGTAAGCTATACTTAAAAAGCTGAGTACGTAATTTTTTGCATAGTTCTTGCTCGCGATCGAGTATTGCGCTTCGTGTGTGCGCTTAAAGCTGTACTTCTCCTTCAAAGTTTCTCCTTTTATACCTGCAAAACTGATGAGCTCTTTTTCCTAGATGAACTGCGGGTTTTCTTGCTCACGGCCTTGTCCTTTTATGGGCATTTTAACTTCAATTCCATGGGAAGAACAAGAAAGACATTCGGGCGCGTGTCCCGGGACGAAAAGAAACGGAACATCGCGGAGCCAGGTATTACAATTAAGTTAAAGGATCTCAGCAGGAACGCTGGTTGACATGTAGATATTAGTTCGTTTCGTCTAGCAAGCAAGAAAAAACTGGATTCTGGGAAAGTAAACCGGTCCCGTTTAAACAAGAAAAATCCCGTTCGTCGCGGTTAGCTCTGGTTCAAATTCAAACTTTCCCGCGCAGCACCACGCCACCGCTAATGTTGTGAACACCCACGTTGCTACGTCGCTGGGTTTTTCGCACGTACCGGCGTTCTTGTGCAAGGAAGTGTTGGCTTACAAACAAGTGTTCAAGAATGTAAGCGCTAAACTTATCCTCAGCCAAAGTAAGTTTGAATACGACATACTTAACTTTAATACGATTGCTAAGAGGAAATCAATTCCGTTTGGTGCCGTTGCACCAAACTGACCTATCAACGAGACAAATCATTTCTTCTGTTGCGTGAAAACTCTTATTGTCAAGTATGGGTTCCAGTATCTTCTGGTGTAGATATCTATACTTCTTTTGCGCGTTTAAAACTAGATATAGTTTGCGACTTTTATTAAATAATGCGCGTTCCGTATAACCTTGTAATATTGAATTGTGTGTCACTGCAGCAATTTCGTACTATTTTTTTATTCTCTTACGGCGTGAGCATAGCTCGTTTTTATACTAATTTAATTTCAATGACGGATAGTGACAATTTATTATACTCGGACAGTCCGTTACGGTTAATACTGTATTTTTTGGCCGATAGTGGCATTCTCAATAATACGAAGTTGTTTACATTTGGGAATTTTTACTTTTTTCATATTTTTTATCTTCACGTCGTAATGTGGTAACCATTGCTATAACGTGTTGTTGCCATCCGATGAGCATGGCCAGAACGTAAAAAGAGGTTTGTGAGCCCTACTTTGAAAGAACGAACCAAGAAGGCAAATAAAAGACTCCCTGGAGGCTTCAAGCGAGGAAGTCCGCTGATTCACTATGGCCTTATTTGGGCTATCGTACTAGTCGGGAGGTCAGTATAAAATTCTCAGATTGTATTTCCCTTAAGATAATCACGCGTAGGGAACAAGGCTGGTATTAAGGAGGGTTAGAGGGGTTCAAACACTCACCCACCCAAAATTTTGATTTTATAATAGAAAGACAGGAGAATGCCCATGTGTCCCGAAAAAAGGGTTACTCCCCCCCCCCGCCCCGCCCGAAATATCCTGGTTACAGGCCTGGTAAGAAATATAAATTTGTGGTCTAAATGCCGTTTATTTAATGCACTTCTTGAATGTATGCATTACCCCATAGAATTTGAGTAGAAGAAGTGACGTCACGGACGGGAAAATTTGATTTCATGGACAATGGATACGAAAACCGCAGATAGAGGTTTTGATGGACTACCATAATAAACACTATCCTAAGAATATAGAATTTTGTTTCGATTTTTTCTGACCAACCGTTCTGGGGATATTAATTTCCAAAGTTTTGGCCTTTTCCCGCCCATGAGAAGCGTGACGTCACGGACGGGAAAATTTGAATTTCGGATTTCTTGTTCCCTAAATATCTTGTTATTATTTCGCACCTGAGAAAAAGACACTTATACCCGGAAACTAAATTTTTCGCTTTTTTTATAAGATAAAGTTGTTTTTCGGTGTCCATTGCCCTTTAACATGTCGTCCATATAGGGCAATTGTAGGAAGTACGGTCAAATGTATCCTTAGGAACAGTGGTAGCTAAGGCCAAGGTACCCGTAAAGTGTTATAGCGGAACCGCATGCTAAACAGCGTCAGTGATTTTACCCTAATTAGTCAGTATTTCATTTAACAATCTCAACAGTAAAGTTTTGAATTGTAATATCTAGTGCACATCGTCGAATTTTTGTTGAAACATTTTTCAGTTAATTTTTACAAAGTGAATAAGATTGTAGCTTTTTTTCAAAAAGGCGATTGCCAACATCCGGCTGCACCTGAAATTATTCTTTTAACAAAAGCGGAATTAAAATCTGACCTTTTTAATTTTGGATTTGTCACCTGGGAAATTTCAGAAAATTATTTAGGTGATAAACTCGAAACTAACCGTCGGAATTGAATCGCGTTTTCGCCAGTACATTAGGAAAACGGTGCTTTAGTTATCTCGACGCTGGATATTTAAAAACGTTTTTTTACACAAAAAAAATTAAATTTGACTAGCCTTTTAAAATTGATTGAAAGTTTTCCAAAATTTGACTGAAAACTGATAAGAATTCAAAAGATTACCGTAGAGATTGTACACCGTTTACCGTGGTACTGTATACCGTTTCTTCTATTTCATATTGAGTGAATGTGAGAAACTTGCGGTGGCGATTTATTCATTATTGTTACGTATTTTTCGATAATTTCTTGGCCAAAACTTGAAAATTAAGAAGTCTAGAATCTAATATAGAAAAATATTCGAAATTCAGAAATTTTATTTAAATAGCCCACAAATTCCGTGAACGATTGTAAATTACTTTTGCCCTTTTTTAAAAGATATTTCTTCGTAAGATTCTAGCAATCATCAATTAAAACTTTACTGTCAAGATTACTTCGAGTTGAGTGGTAAATGCAAAATCGTCCACGCAAGTTTTTCATGTAATCGTCCATAAGAGAACGACGGTATACAATGGCCTTAAAAACTCATACTTCATTAAGATAGCCTATACGTTGTCATACATTTCGAAAGCATTTCGCATATAGCCAATCTTTCTTTTATCGTTTTATTTGCGTTTCCAACTTTCAAATATCTCCCGATTGCTTCCTCTCTGCTCTTTACTTAATATCTGTTTCGTTCTCGCCCTAGCAAAGTTTCATGAAGTTTAATGAATTCATAAAGGTCAAAACTCACTATCCCTTTGAGATCTTTATTACTAGATGTCAGGAGCTTCTTAAAGTCAGCCATATCCCTTGAGAAGCTGAATTTCAAGCGAACAAAAAACGCATCTGGGAGTCGAAACGTTTTTGGCCTCATCTCAAGGTTTCTTGGTCCCTCTACGTCGTACCCAAAAACTTTGCTAAGCGCACTCTGATTGGCTGTTTGGGGAGGCGGGACCGGGGACACTAAAAATACGATGCCAAAGTTCACCTTTTGGCACGTTCGCCAGACTTCTTTTTTTTTATTAAACATGGGTAGTTAGCCAACACTGATGTATTTATTTTTACTCTATTTTTTATTATTTTTCTTGATCAGGAGACAATGCTTAATAGAAGGCACCTAACAGTTGCCACTGCATCATATTCTTACACGAGCCTGTTGACCCTGAAATCTTTTGGTTAGCGGAAGCTTCCCGGTTCTCACTTTATCAGGTCCAAGGATTCCGGTTACGTTACTTTGCATGGGTTGTAGTCTCGAGTGTGCTGCGTTTTGATGCAGACACGTTTTTAGCTGCATTTTGCTTTGGGGCAAATAGTAAAGCTCAATTTAAGAGGAATACAACGTAAAGTTAAGTCCAATTCTGTACGTGCGACCTGGGTAAAGTAAGACAATTAGTTAGCTTTTTGTATATTATTAAGTTGTGCGCATTCTTGCGGTAAGCGTCAGTTACGCTTAATGGACAAGTGGTAAAGCAGTCAGGGTTTTTCATTGTTTCCGACCTCGTGTACAAAAATGACATTAATGTTACAGTTTGAGCGTAAAAGAGTAAGAGTGTTTTTTATTTTCATTGTGAGATCAATTTCGTTATGGTTTCTAAACCAGAAGCTGTACACAAGGTTATGGTATAAATAGTGTCAAGGCCAATCCCTCGAATGGTCCTTCTTCATTTTTTTCGTTGTTTGGGAATTGGGGACAAATCGTAAATTTCTCAGTACTGTAACATAACATAGACATTCTTTTCTTTAGTGAACTATATTCGGATATATAATTTTTACTGAATGCGTAATTTGGCCTTACGTGCCACGACCCCATGTGAAGCTCTTTACGAAGCATCTTTACTGTAAAACATTCAGAAAATAGATATCTTCTGCAACAACAGGCCAGATTGTCGTTTATTTAAATATTTCAAAAATAGACTGCGCGACATATTCTAAGTTACGGTGGAAATTGATTAAAGACGAAATCAAAGGAAACGGATTTTTTTTTCGCCTCATCCGAATTTCGTTGTAACTGGTGTCCACAACACAGAGAGATATGATTTTCTCGGAACCGGAATTTTATGTCGTCTTAACCTATTTTTCGTCTTAACCAATTTCCACTGTGTTTTGAAATGTTTTGAAAACATCTTGTGCAGGTGAACTAAATACTTTTCTTGCTAACATTACTGTCAGATCCTTTTTTTTCTACATATGGGCAAATGTGGAGGCATTTCTGAAATATCACCTAAATCAATTGAAATATGGAATTTTCTGAAATATCAAAACATGTTATCCTACCATTTGTGGTTACCGGATTTTGCGTACAACTTGAATCGCCAGAAAATATCGTATACCATCACTGTATTTTAATTAATTCGTTGCCATATTAATATATTAATAATAATGCATTTATTTTCAAGCGTTTTATACCAAAGTGGACGTAGACCTGTGCTTATTGTAAATCGCAAATATTTCGTGAAACTTTTAAATATGCATAATTAGCATTTCTAATAAATATTTACTTTGTACGAAAATAAACAGCTTTGTTTTTCCATAGACTTGCTATTTTTTTGGCAGTTTCCAAAGCATTTTGTTAATTTCCGACACGTTTTTACTTTTCAGGTAACTGTATGCCAACGTCAAAATACTCAAAACAAAGTTGAATCTCAATCAAACGGTTCCAGTCATTTGATGCTCGATTTTTTATACTGTAATAAAAATGTATACTGGACTTTTGCGTGCCTCGATGTATCGTTGCAGTGGCAATACTCAGTGTACCTTTTTTAACTTGTCGCGTTTCGCTCATGGATACCGCCAGTACTCAACGGTAATTATTTTTCCGTCCAACATTCGTTCTGATTTCTCCATGTTTAGCATACTTCGTTTTTTTTTTTAAAAAAAATTCACATTAATTCACTATGTTGGTTTTAGGAGGATGTGAAAGGGAAAACTCTGGCCATTCGGAGAGAAGATCAGTCGGTATGGGAACGTCGCGCTCCGTTATCGCCCACCAATGTACGGAAATTGGTGAGAGCGGGCGTGAAAGTTTTGGTCCAACCCTCTAACCGTCGTGCGTATCCTATGCAAGCCTACATAAACGCGGGAGCCAAGATTCAGGAAGATATTTCCGAAGCGCCTGTCATTATCGGCGTGAAACAAGTGCCAATTGATGCTCTCATCCCCAATCGCACCTATTGCTTCTTTTCACATACCATCAAAGCCCAAGAGGCCAATTTACCTTTGTTGGATGCCATCCTGGAGAAAAATATCAGGCTCGTTGACTACGAGAAGATGGTCGATGAACGTGGACAACGCGTGGTCGCTTTTGGGTAGGCTCCCCCATCTTAACTACGTTTGTTAATTACGGTTTTTACCTAATAAGAGTTACGGTTCAAAGGATTTTTTTGTTTCATTTTTATTAGTCATTTTGTCGTTATTATTTTAGAAGTGATAAAGTCTTGCGAAATCCTATGTATCTTCATTGTTTAACATAAAAAGAATGTTAAGAAATGTTACTATGATAATAATGTTATTCATTGAATTCCAACTTTGTTTGTTTTTTACGTAGAAAATATGCGGGTGTGGCTGGGATGATCAACATTTTACACGGATTAGGTCTTCGTTTGTTGGCTTTGGGGCACCATACGCCATTTATGGTAAAGTATGTTTTGTTCCTTCTTTTTAAAGTGATAAATTCTTGTTAAATCCTATTTTTATTGTATGTATTTATTATTACTTATTTTTTCTATAGCACATTGGTCCTGCCCATAATTACCGGAACTCGGGTATGGCCCGTCAAGCTGTAAGGGACGCTGGCTATGAGATCGCATTAGGAATGATGCCCAAGTCGATTGGACCCTTGACCTTTGTCTTTACCGGCTCAGGAAATGTTTCCCAAGGCGCACAAGAAATTTTCCAGGATTTACCGTACGAGTACGTCTCGCCCAGCATGCTGAAAAAAGTAGCAGAACATGGAGGTAATGACGATATTGCTTGTAAATGTTCACTAGCGGCTGATATGTTGGATTTTTAGCTACCAATAAGATTTATGCGTGTGAAGTGGGTCGTCGGGATCATTTAGTACGCAAAGACGGAGGTCAGTTCGATGCCAAAGAATACGACGAACATCCTGAACGCTATATCTCCATTTTCAGCAAAAAAGTATTCATCTCTGAATTTTGATGTTAAATTCTCTAACAAGTTTAAATCTATCTGTTAGATTGCACCGTATGCTTCTGTGCTTGTGAACGGCATTTATTGGGCGGTGAATTCTCCCAAGTTACTTACCATCCCAGACGCGAAGACGCTGCTGCGTCCTGCAGCCACGCCCTGGCTTGCTGCCTCCGTAGGTTCACCGGCTCTGCCTCATCGAATGCTCGCCATATGCGATATCAGTGCAGATCCGGGTGGTTCCATCGAGTTTATGAACGAGTGCACTACAATCGATACACCATTTTGCCTCTATGATGCCGAACAACACAAAGACACCAAGAGGTGAGCTAGCGTACAAAATTTATAAAGAAGTATATTTTAGTACCATTAATTGCTGCAGTTTCGTGCAATTTAAGCTAGGAGAATGTATTTACAGTATAGGAATAAGAAGAATAACGTATAAAGAGAAGTAATAAGAAATTAGTAAGGAAGAAATAGAAATAATAAAGAATTCATAATCAATAGAGGGAAATAGTAGGGAATTAATTATAAATAAAGGGAAATAATGAGGAGTAAAGAGAATAAAAATAATTTACGTTTGCCTTTTAGTTTCAAAGGACCGGGAGTTTTGGTCTGCTCGATTGACAACATGCCGACTCAGCTTCCTCGAGAATCTACGGACTTCTTCGGTGACTTGCTCCTCCCACATATCTACGACGTCCTGAAATCCGATGCCAGTAAACCGTTCGAAGAACACAATTTTTCGCCTGTCGTCCATGGAGCTGTTATTGCTAGCAACGGAGAATTGACTCCGAGCTTTAAATACATCACAGACTTGCGTCTAGCCAATGCGTAAGTTGTGAAACCAAGGCCCTCTTTTATAAACAGGAGAGACACGCTGCTTAAAACTAGTTAGTTGTAACAAGCGCAGCGTAAGTGACAACGCGAAAGTCGAGATCCACCGTGGATAACTCATAGGAAAGTGACCGCTTAAAAGAAGGCCGTCGCCATTGTCTGCTGAACACTTGGAAATAGTATTGTAATACTTTGTCTTTTAAATTGAACTGTAGGAAAAATCGTCACAAGGTCAGCGGAGAAGCGATGAGGAACACTAGACGCGTTTTGGTTTTGGGAGCTGGATTTGTGAGCGCACCGGTGGTAGAATATCTGACTCGAAGCGAAGACATCTCCGTAACAGTTGGTAGGTTTACGATATTTCTGTCTTGAAGAGCATATATGATTTTTTTCTTATTTTTTTATTTATTTTTTTGCATTTTATTTATATTGAGAATAAAGTGTATTATCCAACTGAAGTAAAAGTTAAGCATTTCCGTTCTTCGCTATTTTGTTATAGCTTTCCTTATTAGCACTGCCATGTTAACTCGTCTATTTCGAAAGATGCGAGTAACAAGTCCGTGTACTTTCTTATTGATTTATTAATATCATTTTATTTCTTTTTACAATATTTTATAGCTGCTGCCTTGAGGGAAGAAGCTGACAGCTTGGCTAGGCGATTTCCAAGAACAGAGCCAGTACTTTTGGACGTGGTACAGCGTCCTGATTTATTAAAGCAGCTAGTCCAAGAATCTGATATTGTCGTCTCCCTTTTGCCCTATGCTCTACACACGCAAGTAGCCGAAGCCTGCATCCAAGCTCGAACTCATATGGTGACTGCATCGTATTTGTCCCCAGACCTTAGACAGCTACGGGACGCGTAAGAATATATGCACATCTAACTGTTCGGCTACTTTGTCCCGAATTTTCCATTCCTTTTTCATATTATTTTGATTTTCTGTAGCTGTTTATCGTATTTTTAAATTAATTTGACGCAGTTAAGTTTATTACCGTTATTCGCTGATTCTGTTTGTTTTTCGCAGAGCTATTGAGCGCGGAGTAACAATGGTCAATGAAGTCGGTTTGGACCCGGGTTTGGATCATTTACTCGCGATGGAATGTTTCAGCGAAGTCCGTGCTGGTGGTGGAAAAGTAGAGTCCTTTGTCAGTTACTGCGGAGGATTACCAGCCCCCGAAAACTCTGATAACCCTTTGAGGTACAAGTTTTCCTGGAGCCCACGTGGTGCGCTGGTGAACGTATTAAGTGGAGCAAGATACCTCAAAAACGGCGCGGTAAGCTTTAATTGCTATTAAATTTCTGTTTTTCTGCTCAAACTGATTTTGAGAAAACTGGTACTTTATTTTTATACAATAATATGTTGATGTTTTTATTGTCATATATTGTAGTTTACGTTATATTGTTATGTCGCTTTTTAAGTTGTAAACCTACTCCCGTCAGTTGCGATTAAGAGAGCGTTTGTATCATTATTTTATCTTCAGTTTTTCATGTTTATCTTTTAGTTACTCTATTATGAGTTCTAAATTTTCATGTGTCCTAATACTTCGTTTCAATTTCAGATTGTCGAAATTCCTCCCGGTGGCACATTGTTAGACTCGGTTGAGAATTTGGACTTCTTACCCGGCTTTGCATTCGAAGGTTTCGCCAATCGCGATAGTACCAGTTATGCCGCGTTGTACGGCATTGAACAAGCACATACCATGCTTCGCGGAACGATCCGTTACCAAGGCTATTGTCATAATATGAAAGGATTAATGCACTTAGGTCTATTGAGCCCGCAGCCCCATCCTTCGTTGCACCCTGGTGGACCTGATATTACTTGGGTATTCTATTTCGTTCACTTTCTCATCGATATTGATGAACTTACTTGATGCATTTTGTGTTACAGCGGCAATTTATCTGTTCACTGCTTGGGTTTACGGATTCCAACATCTTTTATGGCAATCTAAAAGACGCAGTGCAGCAAAAGGTAGGCGGATACGCAGATCGAGCAGATGCGATTGAAGAACTGGGATTATTGTCCGACGAGCCTGTACCTAAACTTGGGACGCCTTTGGATACCATATCGCACCATTTGGCCAAGAAGCTGGCGCTTGGTACCAAGACTTGAGATTTTTGTAGTAGAGTAGGTTTTAAATAGTATTTGTAAATCGTTTCAGAGCGAGGAGACAGAGATTTGGTTGTATTAAGACATGAAGTTGGTATTCGTTGGCCGGATCAGCGTCGAGAAGTAAGAGGTATTAATTTCGTTTGCTACGGACAACCGGACGGATTTTCTGCCATGGCGAGAACTGTGGGTTATCCGACTGGAATTGCCACAAAAATGGTTTTGGACGGTAGGCTATTTGTATTATCAAATTTTAAAAATAGTACTTTGTTGATGTAAATTATTATCGTAGGTGAAATCCAAGAACGCGGATTAGTGTTACCTTTCACTGAGGAAATCTACGCGCCAATGTTAAAGAGATTGCGCGCTGAAGGCATTTCTGCTACGGAAAAATCAACCTGGCTGTAATGAATGGATAGTTTGTATGGCATGCGTAACACTGAGTGCTTCCGTGACTGTTACTGCGTTAAATGAAGTTCGGCTTTCGGCAAAGGTGTTTTTTGGGATCTCTGTAGAGTTCTCAATTTTGATCAGAGTTGTTTCTTACAGCTTTATGAGACATGACTTTCATGTTCAGGTAGTTTGAATATTTCCTTGTTTACAAGTCCTATTGCAGGACGAGTTAATAAATCCCCTAATTGGGGTGTTCGTCATTAAGCTTGTAATTCAATCTAATTTGGGTGATAACATGTGAAGGAATAGCACGTGTGCTAATCCGCGTGCAAACTTTCCACGCCATTTTTAGTGTTTCAACACCTTGGGCTTGGAAGAAGGAAGAAAAGAACAGCATGGCAGTTTCTTTGGCAGCAAACATGGAGAAACTTTAAGGTTGTAGTTTTCGTTTCGAGTCCTTTGAATTTTGTCATTGACAGCGTTTTTTAAAGTTCGTTTTTACCTTTACCGAAGCTCTGAAAAGTTGTTAAAAGAAAAGGGGGAGCATCACTATATGTATACTGCTAATTTTGAGCGATATTATTTCCTTTTTTTCCAGTAAAAGGGGGTGCGTGGTATTTGTGTTATTTATTATGTAAAGTAGTAATTTTGAAACAGATTGTTTCAATTTTTCATTTGCTAAAATTTGTGTTAAAAAAGGCAAGAGAAATTGAATCTCCTAAGTCGCTTGTCCTTTCTTTTACGTTTTTTTGCGAAGAGAGAAGAAAACTACACCATACAATACGGGATTCTTATTTTTAACACACTTGACACTTTTTAACGCTTGAGCGAAATGTCGTGCAGAGGTTTGAGGGACGCGAGCTTACACCACTTATCTGTATGCCTAATTTATATACGGGTTCCAGTTCTTTACAGAAGTTAGCGAACTGGCTGAGTGGTCTAAGCGGTAAGCACCGTGATCACGAAGGTGCAGGTTCGAGTCCCGCTGGGTCTGGTTCTTCTATATGATAAAATTCCAGGCTATTCGGGATATAGTCGAAATTCCTCCTACCTTCCCTTATCCGAGTTTCTCCCTAGCTCGGTTCCTATCTATCGTGCTTACGCCTGCCTAGGCTGGAGTACCAAATGGTTCGGGAAACCGAGCTGCTTGGAAAACAGCAAGGGCAGGAGCGAGCACGAGGGATATGAACCGGCTAAGGAGGAGCAAGGATGGGAAGGAAGGCGGAGTTCCAATTTTTCACGTTTTCTGGAGGGGCCCCCTTTGATCAACATTGTTTCTTATGGAAAATAACCCAAAAAAGGCCTTTCCAGCGTGAAAATGTAACCACGCCCACTTTCTTGAATTTCCACCAATGGGAAGCCCGGAATTTCATGGGGTGGTCACACATTTTGCTGGAAATTTGAAAAATACGACATTTTTGGGTGCAAAATGTATCGAAAAATGCCGCAAATACAGCATATGAGGGTAAAAAAGATCAGAATTTTGCGTACGATTTTCCGCAGCAGTACAGAACTTTTTTTGAAGGAGCAAGTAGGCGAGAATAAGGATTCGGGCTTCTAGATTCGAGGATACTGTTTACCCACGTAATTGTTCTAACATAAATTTAATATTCTATTTTACAAGGTTTACGTAACAACGCTATGAACTAAATGCATATATTACGGAAGGTTAAAACAAGTTTATCTTTGAAAAAAGTCTATACATTTTAATTTCCACTGGATTTCGAACTCTGAACAGTGCCAATTTGGGTCTATTTGTCACTAACGTCACCCACTAGAAGAGCCCAATCAGGTCTAAAAAAAAATTGAGTAAGCTATAGTGCTATAACGTTTCCATCAAGCATTTACTTTTTAGGAAGAAACGTCCAATGATCATCATCTTCCTCCGGTCTTTTTGCGTGCCAGTTGATACTTTGTGCCACGGCGTAGGCTCCTGGACCAGTTACCATGCCCGTTAAGGCTACACTTTGCTGACTAAACGCAGGAATGTCCAAAAAAATCAAAGTTCTCCCGACCCATGCCACTGGAGCTGCTTCGTTCAGATAAACTTGCACTTGCTGTGTAACGGCAGGCGTTGATGCTGAAGGATGTGACGAGACTAGACTGATTCGGAAATGCAGCGACTCAGGTCCGCTATTAAACACTTGCATTTTTACAGGAAAAGTGCACAACCTAAACAAATAAAAAATGTCTTAATACATGCACAGAACAATGGAAAAGAAGTCAAACAAGGCGGAAGAAACCAAAATCCCAGACAGAAAAGCCTACTGTCTCTATCACGCATTCATATGTTCTGTATACGGCCACCCCCCCCCCCTCCTCCGAGAACGGTTACTTTCACTGCCCATTTGTTTGTCAATCATTAAAGATTATTAAACTTGAGAATGAGGGTTATTTCATCTAGCCCTTTAGAAGAGTAAAAAGAATATGTAAAAAAGTGCTGACAGAACGCCCATCTACGTAGAAAGCTAAAGATTTTCCTCGAACGCTAGTCCTTGTAAAATGAACAAGTCTAGAAAGCAACACTCACCTCTGCTTGGCAAAAGCGTGCGTAACACGAGGTGAATACTCCAATTTGAACGTCACGTTCCTCTGAAAAACTCCTGGCTGAATACCACTCTGTTCGGCAGGTGGAAGAACTGGAGCTAACAAGGATACAGGGCGTGGTTCCAGGAACAAAGAGGGCTGAGTTGGCTGGGCCGGTGGTACAGCAATTGGCGTACCCACTGCGTCTACCACGATGTTATGTTGTCCACTAGCGTCCCCTATCTGGAATTCAAAACGCATTATTTGATAGTTCAAACAGCAAAACAAATAATGTAATAATAGCTACTAAAATTGAACACAAAATGTCATGAGGATTCAAAATGACATCTAAAATTATTTACAAGAATATACCTGCCACTGTACCACGACATTTATCTTCGGGAACGCGTCGTCCGTACTCAATCCCTTGGTTTCCGCAAAAAACGCATGGGGTAAGCTAATCATGCCTTGAGGGTCGACATCCACTGAAGGGCTTGCCATGTATGCATTTTTCAGTCCCTCCCCTGGCAAGATGGAATGACCAGTCTGATCTGAATAGCTCTTTAGGCACCACTCGGAAGTGGTGCTGCGCACAGTTAGTTTTTCTACAATTTCTCCTTCCTATAATTAACATCGTAATACTGAAAAAATAAATAAAAATAAGAGTTGCCGTACTTGAGTTTGATTTCTGATATCGATGTCTATTAGGAAACCATTTCCTAGCGCTTTGTGCGCCTTTAGCGATACTTTGAGTCCTGGTTTGGTAAGAATGGTAGCTGAATGCCGAACCAGCCGGTAAACAGGTTTCGGGCGGGTCGTACTTTCGATGGATTGTCCAAAAGCTAACAAATGTACATGACTAGTTCCAGCATCGTCCGGAGACCTTATCCAAAGTTCTGCATTTATGCATTTTCCGCTTTCTAACATTTTGGCAAGACAGTATACGCCGTTCTTTCGATCTAAAATGAAACCAAAAGTAAACGTGGTAAATAAAGAATAAAATATTCACATAAATTAGTATATATATATATATATATTCGTTCTTTGGAATAAGCACGATGCAACGCAACACTTTCTCCGCGAGATTTTAGATTCCTTGCAAATAATTATTAACTCACTTAGTAAATAAAAACTGAACAACGATTATCTTGGGTTTATAATGTTAAAAAAAATTTACCAGCTGCTGTACTCCAATCCAAGTTGTCCGCATCTCTCCGTACTCCTAAGACAGCCATAGACGTGGGTTCTAATGCCACACCAACGTTCGCTAAGCCATCTGGGCCAGCATTATGCAATCTTAGCGGTACACGACACAACTGCCCCGCAGTAACCGCCGCCGAGGGCCAATCTCGAAGAAAAAGTGACAAAAAAGGTAACGATGACTCAACAACAGCCTCCAAGCGTTTATCAGGCAAGTAACTCGCCGGTCCTGGAACTTTACTACGTGGCCCCGTCACTTGCATTTTGACCTGACCTGAATCGCCGGCAGAAATGACAATTTACATTAAACAGAATAAATGTAACAGAAGATACACGCAAATGAATGAAACAAAAGTCAAAAATAGATCGCGTGTTTCAAATAACCTATCGTGATCTTACCACTGACACTAGGAAGCCTGGAGTCCGTAGTCGCATGCACGCAAACTGCCAATCCTGTGACCGAAAGGGTTCCTGGTACTAAAGGGCGCACGCGAAGTACAATCTAGCCAAACAATTTATAATGAATTTAAGAGAGCATTTGCGACGAGAAATTTTCAACGGTTAAGCCTACATTGTTGGTAGCGCCCGGCTGCAAATCTACCGAGTCAATACTTGACGTTATAACTAAGGAATTTATGGTTTCGTCCACTTGATCCGCGGAGGTATTGGTAATCGAAATGTTCGTATTTTCTGATGAGACAAAACTCCACAGCAAGTGTAGTTGGCTTAGATGCAGTGGAATAGGCAAAGGATTGTTCAAAGGAACACGTACTACAAGCCAATCTAGAAAAGGTTACTTAGATATAATGACAATGAGCAACCCAAAGCAATGTACCTTTTGCATGTAAGGTAACTGGTTTCGAATTAACAGCACGACTATCAAACACCCATTGTGTTCCCGTAAACAAGGGAAGTAAAGAATGCGGGCCCTGAATTCGACTAACGATCTTCTCCTCCAGCCGTGCCCATCTAAATTGAGCAAAAAGCGAGAAACGACAAGAGATGAGAAGACATTCACTGACATGTTTTTGTTTATAATTCAACCGCACAGGCTCAAAAAAAATATAAAAATGAAAAGTAATAATCTTATTCAAAACTTGCTTCTACACATACACTTCCAATGTTCTAGGGTAGTTTGCAGCGACAAACATGGAAACTCTGCAGAAGACACCATACCTTTCACTTTCACTTCAATTGCTTACGGCAATGAAAAAGATGGCTTTACCTGGAATGATTCGGTTCTTCGTCATCGAAATTAACGTGCAACGCCGGTTCTTCGTTTGACACCAGGCCAGAATCATGGATTGGTCCCCGCATGACGCTAATATCTTTTTGGTGTACAACTGGTACGGGCAAGATAGGCAATTCGCTCTTGACTTCACTGGCTTTGGCCGCTTCCATTGCGCCAGCACAGGATTGTATAAAATGCTGCAAAAATGTGTGCATCTGCGACGCAGGTTGGTGGCTCAGACAGTCGGAGCTGTTTGTCGAGCACGTTAATAATTTTTGCAAGTGATTCAAAGCCTCGTGGACCAATCCGAGCGACAAACTCTGTTGACCTATGGTGTAATGAACGTGGTCTTCTGCCAAAGACCACCCCGTACTTGCATAAACCTGTTAAAACGAAAGAGAAGTGCAAAAATATAATTACATTCAATAAATAAAATCAAGCAACAATAAATAAAGTAGAAATAAATCAAGCAAAAAAAGAAGAAAAAAGAAAGAAAGAAAAAAGAACCACGAAAATACATAAAAGTAAAAATAAATTAAGTAAAACTAAAAAATATGAATCTACGTCAGTGAAAAACAAACCTGCAAGGCTTGCCGATAAGCGCGAGCTGCGTGTCGTCTTTGTCCCGCTTTGCCATAGCGGTGACCAGCAAGGATCATGTGAAACGCATACTTGCGACTCATAACCCGCCCATCTGATGGCGTAGTGGGATGTGCGGAGGACGTCAACGCCGCTGACGGACAGCGCAGGAAACACAGGGCGGCTTGTTCGAGAAGCAATGCGCTCCGCAAATCTGCATCTTCGCCAGTCAAACGGATAAACAGGAGTGCAGCTTCGCTGTGCAAGCCCAACCCTCGCATGACTTCCGCCCCCAAAACCGCGCAACGTGTCGCTAACGCTGGTCGCTTGCACGTCGTCAAGTAAGTGCCTAAATGAAAAAGAAAAAGTTAGGACGGATCTCAAACAACATTGTCACACGCTTTTACTTACTAACTGCTAAATCCAAGTAATGGGTGGGAATCGTACGACCAGTCGCGACCGTAAGACCATTTCCTGTCGTATGACTGGTTATACTTTGCGCATGTGCAAGGAAAAGCGCAAATGCTGCCACTTCCAGGGCCCCTGCGTAATGCAACCACGCTTGATCTGCTTCAAACTCGCGCTTGGCGCTATGGAAACACGTGTATGCCAAATCGTAGCAGCCCACCAACAGAGCCAAGTCGCCCAGACGCCTTAATTGCAAGGGATACGCATCAGGATGATACGTCACTGCCACGGCGGCCGTCCCGGGAGCTGCTCCTGCCTTGCCACCCGTGAGCCATCGTTTAGTGGCTGAGAACAGCGATCTGTGACTGCTTTTCCGACTCGACACCTAATAATACAAATGAATCAGCAACAAGAAACAACAAAGAAACGCAAAAATTTAATTCATATTTACAAACCAAATAAAAAATAGATACACAAAAAATAATAATCAGAAATCGTATGTAAAGGTCAGCAAAGAGTCTTACTCATGCTGAACTAATAAAAAAATAAAAAGTAAAACGAAAAGAGCTGAAATCACGGTGAATTAAATAAAAAATTCAAAGGTAAAATAAAAATCGCTAAATCACGCTAAATTAAATAGAAAAAGAAAAAAGCAAATAAAAATCGCTGAAATCACGCTGAATTAAAGAAAAAATAAGAGATACACACAGGAAAATGAATATAAGGCAAAGAAAGCTTCTAGCACGTCTCAGCTAAGGTTATTTACTTACAGCTTCATGGTAAAGTCGCATGCACCGTTCTATAAACGGCAATACTGCCCGCGTGCAGATATCGTTCACCATCGCTTGCAGGCGTTGCTGATCTGCTGCAGTTAAGCAACAGCCGTGTCCTGCGCCCATATTGGCGACCTTGGAAGCTTCATATGCATCTTCCTCTGGCGATGACAAGTCCGGTCGAGTAGTAGGTTCCTGCAAGGCTTCAAGTGGTGACACCCATTTTGGAGCCACCACGTTGGTCTCTTGAGAGCTATGTACGTCTTTGTCTTCGGACAAGCGAGCCAATGCGCTCGTAGACGCCGAAGAAGGTAACACTGCCGTTTTAAAATCTTCTCTGGGTTGGTCAACAATAATGCCCAAATCCATCGTAGCTTGTACTTCTTCTCGCACTACGCCAGGTAAGGTGATGTCTTCTTCCAACTGTCAGGAGAAAAAAAATACACGAGGAAATTATTCTAAAATCCAAATAAAAACAACGAACCTTTAAAAAAATACTTGAAATTATGTTAAGATCAAAATTCTATACTATGCTAACACAAAAGGACGCATTATAAACGAAAGTTCAAGCGAGTTGAAACAAAAATGAACGGACACCATTTTTGGACTTGTTGAAGAAAGGAAACAAACGACAAAGGAATATCACAAAGTAAACTACTTAGGGAACTTGAAATGGTTGAAAGTAAGACAGATAAACATAATAACAGTAAAAAAATATTTTTAATTATCTTTTTACTTTGGGTTGATCGGCAGAGTTTGGGCTCGGGGTTAAGGGGAGAAAACGGAGCCATGGATCCAATAATCCTGTCTCGGTTTTGCCTTCATCCAGTCCGCGTGAATTGATGCTCAGCAAATGACAAACATGAAGGCCATGTGCGGACTGCAACGCTTTGTACGCAGTTTCCGCCCTTTGGGTAAAGAAAATTTTTGTATGTTTTTTAACTAGTCCCCGTTCAAACGAAGTAGGACGTTAAGAGATAAACGAGACGTCTTTCAAAAAGATTAATTCGACATTCTTCCTATTTGTGCAAATTTAGTACTCACACTAAACAAACTTCCTATTACTTCTACGATAAACTTGAATGCGTTAGTGGTATCCATTTTGGACTCAGCAACAAGGTACCAGTTCGAGAGCGTGAATGCGCCACGCATCGGAAACAACTTTATGTGAGCTCAAAACGTCAAGGTGACCCGAGAAAATATTTCGTTGTTCGTGAAATCGGATACGGAAATGGTTTTTAATATAGAAAAAGGGTGAATAGTATACTAACAAAGGGTTTTTCGCCTGTCGATTAATGCTGCATAGTTCTTCCTCGCGTGCAGAAATTTGTCAGAAATGTACAGAACTATTACATAGCAACAGACCAAGCTTTATTGTACTTATTCCTATTAACTTTCGTCAGGAAGAAATCTCATTTATCTCTAAACACCTCAAGGTTCTTACTTAGGGGCGTGGCCTTCCATAACATCATGGACTACAACATAATACTTCAGCACATCAGTGCTAAAAAACCGGTTCCCACCTGCAGCCTGCAAACGGAGAATAAATTATTACTAAAAATATCACAACCGAAACTAAAAAATGATTTCACTGAAACAAAACAAGAGAAATATCTAAATAAAGTCAACTTTAACGGAAGAACAATATTTACAACAAGTTGCTGAAGTTGCTGCTCCAAGGTCTTAAATTGTGCCACGGGATCAGGATGCGAAGAAGAAACGGCCAAAATGCAAGCCAAAGCTTGGCGATGAAATTCGTGCTCAGTGGGTTCGAGAATCGTCCACTGTGTCTCGCGCCAAGCGTCGTACCAAGGATAGGAGCTAGGAACGCTAAGGTGATCAATGGAAGTACCCGGAGTAATCACATGAGGAGCAGGACCGGCAGCAGCAGAACCCAATGCTGGTGCGGCTTGAGCAACAGCTTCCCACAAACGCTGTCGTGCCACATGAGCAGGTAACGGCGTACTGGTTGCGTCTTCGATGCTCAAACGAGTTTGCCTTATGGGTACGCCAAGGCCCATCGGATCTCTTATATGCCCTACAACAACGCATAATAAATCACTAAAATATTCTATGCTGTACATACGAGCCTATCGAACCATACAAACATGATTAGATAAATAGAAGTACTGACTATTGGGAATACGGGAAATAAAGGGTAGAACTATTTCATGTGTTGCGTTCTTCAATGTTTACAGCGGAAATTGGTTAAGACGAAATGGAAGGGACCGGAATTATTTTTATGTATTATTTTTTACCGAATTTCGTCTTAACCGTACCATGCGAAAATATACACTTTAAGTCGCGATAGCAGACAGCGTTCAAGTTTTTACCTCCACATTGGCGGTTTATTACATTATAAAGTAATTAAGTTTGGATTGCTGTTTATTAACATTAAACATACGTATCATAAATTCATAAAATAGATAAAGTTTTGTGTAAAAAAGTCGGACATTTTCTTTGGCACCGTCTTTCTCATTGCCATGTTGTCGATAGGTTCTTCAATGTCATCAATTGTTTGATTCAATTTGCCGTTAGAGCGTTAAAACTACATAAACATCTACGCAGACAGTTGAAATGCTGTCGCAATTCTGAATGTAGTGGGTACAGGAACTGGAAAATTGACATCATCGTCATCACCACATTTTAAAAAAAACTATACCGTCTCTTTTCTTGAAGAGTTCCTGCCAAACTGAATTCGCCGTGAATTCAACTCAAATTTGCGTTGGATACACACTAGCTTCTCCATTAATATAGGTCCTGATACGGGAGCATTTCGAGACCTTGCTTGTTTAATCCAAACAAGCAACGCAGCCTCCAAATATTCGTTTTTTGGCTTTTTCATTCTTTTCCTACCAGGCTCGAATATACTTCGCTCATTGATATTGCTATAATTGCATCTCCGTTCTTTATAGATATCGATTTTCGATCTGCGATTTTCATCTACTGCCTTAAGAATCTCCATTTTCACATTTTCAATACGAAGCGAGTAATTCGAGACGTTCATGCCGAAAAAAGTTACTTCGTCGGTCTTCCCAGACGCTAAATTTTTCGCCTTACCCGATTGTTTGTTCTGTCGTAAGAGAGGAAAAACGTATGTAAAAAGATGGGATTTTGTCGGGACCGGAATGTTATTTCGTCTTAACCGCTTTCCATTGTATATTATTCGTCAGTCTACTTATATTCCTGAGTCTTTCTTAATAAGTCTAATGAAGGTCTAACTTTGAGTTTACTCTTTTTTCCCCTTTTCGCTTGAGGCCCCTTTTAATTGCTGATTGTCTTCACGACTTTTCTAAGCAAAGGAAGTTTACGTAATTTTTTTACTTTTTTTTCGTCGTCTGTTAGATTCGTCAGAACGGTGGTCGAAAAGGTCGCACCTGACTGTGACTGGCAAAAGTGTCCGGGGAGAACCCCTACTAGTTTCGAAATGAGCCAAAAACCGCGACGAATTTTCGCAAGAGTCGAGAGGAGTTCAAGGAAGGAGGGATTGTGGGCAAGGGGTACGAAGATCAAATTTGCCTTTTCGGAAAGTGAATGAAAGTAGATCAATAAAACTGATCGTGCTTGCAAAGACGGACGCAATCGTCCATAACGTTTCGTATTCATCCCTTTCAGCATTCTTTTCAGCGCCAACAAAACTCGACTCTCTTCAATCCCAAAATGGGTATAAATACATCGGAAAAATGAAACTTTAAAGTATCAGACACTCTTCTGAGAGTGCCTCATCAAGTTCTTTCAAGCTTTTTTACACCCAATACTCCAACTACTTCGATTATTGCCATGCGTTGGCTTAAAGTATTAAAACATATCATTATTCCATTTTATCAATACTTAACTTATTTCCATAAACCAAGTTATTGTCATAAATCAAGAATTCATAATTAACCAAAATTTTATTCCAAATTTTAGGTTTGGATCCTTATGGCCGTCCTGATGGGCGTGACCTTGGCCAGCGGGGGCTATGGAGGAGGAGCAGGAGGCGGTGGAGGTGGTAAGATTATACATTTTGCCTACTAATTTGCTTTGAAATAAATTACTTACTATAGCATTTAAGATATTAATACTTTATCATCAGCTGTAAGAAAAAAACGGCTTCAAAAGATTCTTAAAAAAGTATTCAACTACACAACATTGAAATATTTTAAGTCATGTACCAGTTATTGCTAATCTTGGTAACATTTTTAAAAGTTCTTAAAGCGCTATATTCCAATGCTACGTATAAGAAACACTTAAACATTAATTCTTTTAGGATATGGTGGTGGTGGCCACGGCGGCGGCGGCGGTAAGTTAAACGTCAAATTCGCTAAACATACTGTAAATTGAACGTAAAACTAAAAAAAATCAACATTTCTTGACGGACGATACAGGAGGTGGTAAAGGCGGAGGTGGCGGAGGTAAAAATTCGAATATCTTCTCCCAAAAAAAGATAATAAATTGTTCCTAAATCTTTAGGCTACGGAGGTGGCGGCCACGGAGGCGGTGGTGGCGGCCATGGAGGCGGTGGTGGCGGCCACGGAGGCGGAGGTAAGCTTCTTTAGCGGATAATTAAAAAAGTTATCTAAATTTAAATTTTATCTTCTTAAGGTTACGGTGGTGGCGGACACGGAGGCGGTGGTGCCGGTAAGCTTAAGTTTTATTTCAAAAGTATTTCATAAATTAAACGTTTTGTCCCCATTCAGGCGGCTACGGACATGGTGGAGGTTTGCAAACAATGTTCACTTCTTTTTTCTTTTTTTACAATCTAGCAAGTTATTTAAGTGATAAAAGCGGAGGCGGCGGTGGTAAAAACAGATTATTCAATTAAAATACCTTATAACTGTTAACTATAAAATCTACATTTTTTTCTTTTTTTTCAGGCGGACACGGCGGTGGTGGCTACGGAGGTGGTAAGGAAACTATATTTTATTTATTTCCTTACACCTAAATTACCTTTCTTTGCGCCTCCTAGGCGGTAAAGGAGGCGGCGGTGGTGGTAAGCTATAGCAGTCAGTATTTTTTCTATCTAATTTTCTGTCTACATTGGTTTCAGGCTATGCCGGTGTCGGTGCTGGAGCAGGCAAAAAATGAATTGTAATTTCTGAGAGCTTAATTCTAATTAGAAAGTTATTACAGGACATAGTGGTGGACACGGTGGACATGGCGGTTACGGAGGTGGTGGCCACGGAGGTTACGGCGGCGGTGGTCATGGAGGTCACGGCGGAGGTGGCAAAGGTACGTTTCATTTTTTAGCTCCAATATTTAAAGCAACTGTTCTTGGTTTTCATACAAGATTTGTTTCTATTTGAGAATCTTTTTTTCTACTTTCAATCCAGTTTTTTTCCCTTCTTTAACTTTATCTTCACATTAATTCTATTTGATTTCATTTAGCTATTATTAGATGCAGCTGTCGATTAGCTGTTATTATATGACTATAAAATGTATAACCGAGATCCTGTTTTTAATATAGGTTATTAAGTAACAGCTGGGCAACCCAATTCTGGACTACCATTGACATTTTCGGAATTTGTCCTTTGCATAAAATGTTCCTAACATTGTCCCCCAATTCCCTGTGAAAAAGTTTTCCAGCTTGAATTATTTGCACCCTTGGCTAACAATTCCCTCCCCTCTTTTTCTGTCTATTTTGTCACTTTGCGAGTCTCTTGTCAAATTTCGCTTCCTAATACAAGTCTATTACAAGAGAATGGACGTAAAGGAACTTTGGTCATTTACCTTCGACTGTCAGGCGGCTGAACGGCTGCAGCATTTCAACAAATGAAAGATTGTTTTTTTTGCATACCAATTCAACGTCAGGTGAACTGAGTACTGAAATGTGAAGGCTAAATGCCTGTTTTATGCTTTGTTCTGGGCTCACCATCTTGGAATCAATCTAGAAACACGAAAACAGCGGTTTATAACAGCTTCAAGTTTAAGATGGCTTTAATTCCTAACCATAATTTATTAATTAAAACTGTTAGACGATTAGGGTTGGAAACACTCTACATTTTGTAATAGAGACTTCAAGGTGTTGGTTTCTAGTTTGATTTAAATGTAAATGTTTACATGAACGTTACTTAACGAGACACCATTTTGAAAATAAGGTGAACCACTTGGAAAACTTTTAGTCGCTCTAAACTTAAATCTAGTTAATCTAAGAATATAAGAAGAGGACATCTAAAGAGACAAAACTTGTATATTACGAAAATTCTTGATGAATTTGAACGTCTTCGACACCCTCCTATAGCCACAGTCGACTCACAATCACAACACGATTGGGAATGAGTTAGCAGAAGCCGGAGTATCCCTAGCTTAGACGCTTACCCGAGTGCTGCCACTAGTGGCCGTTGCTGGAACTTCAGACAAATGGAACTCAAGCTGTGCGGTTACGTCGTTACATGATAAAAATAAAAAAGTACAAAATAAAAGTTACAAGGATAAAAGTGAATTTGGCATTTTTTATTTAGTTTTTATAAACTAGTCAACTTTGTCCAAAAATAGTAAGCGCATGTCCATTTTACTAAACGCAAACATTCATTTATTTCGGCCTTCGAACGGTCAAGACACTATATACCGTAAAACAGCCCTCCAGAGTAAAAGTTCGCTTGACTCCGAAATTACCAGACAGACGTACGACGTTTCTCCTCTTTCTCACTACAACAAAATTAAGACCGAAATTAATTACTTATATCCTATGTAGTTCTACCCAACGAAGTTTTTTTACTTACTCGCTTCTTTTAGCTAAGAAGGGCAACGAATTTCTACTTTCCCTAGAAAGTTTACAAAAAGTTTACTAAAAAAAGTATGATTTTTATACCTTATGGGCAATTTGGACTGTAGATTTTTAGGGTGTGCGAAAAAATATATTGAAAACCTGAACCGCCCAAAATTACGGTAGAATTTATATATCACATAACGAGCAACGATTAGAAAAGAACATGCGTTTTTCTTGCAACGAATTTCTTTATCACAGCAACTGGATTTCTCAGGGAACAAACATTATTTTGAAAACGAAGACTGTTTTAATAATTCATAAGCGGAACGATTCGCGACGCTATGACGGGTTCTCGACACAGTGGACACTGGGGTTTGGTTTGCAACCATTCTAAAATACAGTTCCAACAATACAAGTGGCCGCAAGGTGTAATGGTACTGTTTTTCCGCTCGTCCAAGCATAGCGCGCATTGATTTTTTCTTTCGACGTGTCCTAATTCTTGTCTACTTTGCTCAGTTCCTTTCTGGGAATTAGAAGGCCGGGCTTGGAACCACGATTTCAGCCTCGGATACACTTCGTAGCTAATTACTAGTGCCAGCTGCAAAAAGGATACGAAGGACAGCCACCAAAAGCTATTAAGATTCGGACTACCATACCAGGGTCGTACCAAAGCCTACAATTAAAGTAAAATAAATCAGTATACTCTTAAACGAAGAGTATAGAAAATGCAAACAAAATCTTAAATTGCAACAAATAAAATGCACAGAGAATATTTGGGTTTTGGGTTTTCTTGAGTAGCCTACTCATTTATACGTACGTAATGTATGCCAGTAATTCTCTTTGACAAATGGTAGAAACCTCCTCGCCAGTAAAACAACACGAGGTGTAATCGCTGTGCATAGCGAATGACTTTGTGCATAGACTGCAGACAAGCTATGAGGCTAAGTCTTGCGTTCAACGTAAGTTCAGGATAGTTTCTTTGATTTTGAAGGCGGGCTTCTTGCCATGTCAGCCATCTTTTAATAACAACTGGACCCGTTGATTGAAACAAAACCATGGCTAAACGTGTCTGAAACAAAAATATACCATTAGCTTCCCAAACTGCTATATTCATGAAGGAGAAATTAAGAAAGTTGGTAACATACTGCAAAAGAAGGGAGACGCTTGCTCGAAGTAACTTGAACGAGGCCAGTGTACTCTTCTCCTAGCGTTTGTCGTGCAGACAAAGTTGTCAAAGTGAAGTATGATATATCTACTAGTGGGTCTAGCCAAAATCTCAATTTTAACCATTCTCTGGTACCTGGGAAAGAAAACGAAACGATCAACACTTACGGTAGTATACATTCGTCGAGATATTACCAAGAACTCGTTGTGTTAGGCTCTGCAAGTTTTGCTTCAAGGTCTCAATAAAGGCGTCGTCTTTCTGCGCACCCCTCATAATTTCAGGCTGCCTAGCAGGAGTTAGCTCCATATTTAAAGTAAATGTAAAACAGTCGACAACCACGTTACAACTTTGCAAGAAAATAAACAAGTCACACGTGACTTTGATGATGTAAACTAGTTTTGAACGCCACCTATGTTTCGTAAGTTATTCGGAAGGCAACCGCGCGGATTTTTTTTTCTCACGTTTGTCGCCGCTCTTATATTATTCGAATGAGAATTCCCGTTTTCGGCGCAGAACCTCGAGAAGACCAGGAAACAACTTACATTTCCTTACTGAACTTCCATTGCCCCAGAATTTTGATTTAAAGGGCAATGGCCACCAAAAACCCATATAGAGATTTTGATGGATTATTATAATATACATTATTGTAAGAGTAAAGTATTTTGTTTCGATTTTTTCTGACCAGCTGCTCTGGAGATATTTATTTCGAAAGTTTTGGCCTTTTCCCACCATGAGAAGCGTGACGTCACGGAAGGGAAAATTTGAATTCCATGGACAATGGATACCAAAAACGCACATAGAGGTTTTGATTGATTATTATACTACACATTATTCTAAGCATAGAGAATTTTGTTTCGATTTTTTCTGACCAGCCGTTCTGGAGATATTCATTTTCAAAGTTTAGGTCTTTTCCCGCCCTTAAGAAGTGTGACGTCACGGAAGCCAAAATTTGAATTTCAGATTTCTTATTTCCTAAATATCTTCGTTATTATTTCCCACCTGAGAGAAAGACAATTATATCCGAAAACTAGATTTTTCGCTCTTTTTTTGTAAGATAAACTTGTTTTTTGTGCGTCCATTGCCCTTTAAAGCATTTGTATTGGGTTGGTCAGTAAGCGCGTGCCGATTTTGACTACTTTCGCATTCAGACAGCCCTGGCATTTCTCTGTGTGCACACACATTTTTTTCGTTCACGAAGTAGGAAAAGGGATCTCTTAGTGACATGTTTGCCAACTTTGGTAATTATTGCCTTGAAAACAAAGTTTTTATCCAACGCCGAAAGATGAGCGATACCGCTGAAAATTATTGCAGTGATTTGCGTTATAATTTCCACGAAGGACTCAACGCTTGGGAAATGACTAAAAAAATTATGCAGTCTATGGTCCTAATGGTCTAAAAGAACCCGTGGTTAAGAAACGGTGTCCGCTGTTTCAAAGTGGAAATTTTTATTTCAAGATGGTGACTGACCGGGTCGCCCTTAAGAGGTCGTTATGGACCAAATAACGACTTTGGTTGACGCAAACCCACATCTGACAATTCATGAGGTACAGGAGATTGTTGGTTTATCACAAAAAAGCGTTGTGAACCACCTGAAATCAGCTGGATACATGAAAAGAGCGGACGCCCGGCTCTCGTATGACATTATCGACGGGACCTGGAGCAGCGCGTGGACGCATCCGAGTTATTGCTGAATAAAAATAAGGAGCTTCTTTTTTTGAGGAAGGTGATTACACGAGGTTAAACGCGGTTTGTCTACGATAACACAACAAGAAAAAATCTCAAGGATTAAGGGACAGACGTCCAAAAACCGTCCCTAACGCTAGGCTCCACCGGAAGAGTGTGATGCTGTGCATCTGGTGGGATTTTAAAGGACTGTTTGATTATGAGCTGTTCCTAGAAGGCCAAATCATCAATACAAACAAATACTGCGAGTAACTGGGAATTTGAAAGATGACATTGCTCAAAAGCGTCCGGAATTGGCCAACAGAAGAGGCGTAACCTCTCACTACGACAACGCCCGGCGACACTCATCTTTCCGGACCTGACCAAAACTGTTGGAATCTTCCTATGATGTTCACACAGCACTCTTCTTACAGTCCTGGCATTATTCTATCCGTTTACGGTCTTTTTAACTCTCTTTAAAATTCTTTTCATTAAACAAATTTCGCAAATCTGGAGCTCATAAAAAAGCACCTCAGTCCATTTTTTTGCACAAAAATAAAAGATGTTCTTGGAGAAGGGTATTTTTGATCTACCCAATCATTGGGCTAAGGTGATCGTGCAAAATCGTCCATAGACTTTTTGAAAAAAATCGTTACACACAGAGAAATTCGTTTTCAAACTTTGAGCAAAAATCGGCACGCGCTTACTGACCAACCCAATACTATAGAGCTACTGAATGTGTCGTATTCCGTCTTTGAGTACTTAACAGTTTGATAAACGAATTTAGACACTACGACGAAATGCACTTCTATTCACTACGCATCTTCTTTTAGTTCAGAACTATAAAAAATCTTTCCCCTTGTACTAGGATAACTACGAACTTGTTTCCACGCTATTTTACGAAGAGGAAAGTTTCACTTCTTGCTAAAAATGTACTCTTCCAAAAATATACAGAATATACAGAGAAATAAATACAGAGATAGACAGAAAATTAAAGGACTCAGGAAGGTCATATGCTACTTCCACAAGTGAGAAGTCTATAATGTGACACTCTACGACAGCGCCCAATTTCCAAGAATAAAAATCGACTGTTAAAAGGAAATGACGGTGCCTACTGACAATCATGACTGTAAAATTGGAGATCGTTGAAACACTAAACTGAATCAATATTTTGCAAGTTATTTAAATTACGAAGCTCGTTGGTAGTTATCCATTCAATTATTGTGAGCTTTTCGAGGGTCCAGCTGGCTCAGTGTTCTGGCGGTCGCGTAAAGCCTGGCGCGAAGTTTGTGCGCACTTACGTTGGCTTCGCCGCACTGCAGTGAACAGAAATAATACTAGCTAAAATTTACGCCTTCGAAATCCATAATTGACTGGAAACAAGTATCAGACTGTTTTACAGACCTGGAAATGCAGGGAAGACCTTCGTAGCTGCTTCACAAGTGGCTAATATTGAAGGTATCTTTCGTGCTTGGGTCTTCTTCTTGCTATTTCTTGTTTTGGATACTGCAGCTTTACATTCAGCTTCCAGGGTAGCAGAATTCACAGGAGTTGCACCGGGGCCAGATTTAAGCTATACAAAAATATATGCTAACGTTACTGAAAAGATCAATCTTCCCTTTATTACTTGTTCGAGATAATCATGGAATCTCATATCTAAAATATCAACAGGGTAACGCATTAATTCCAAGTTAAAAAGATGTTCGATGGATGAAACCACCATATCTGCTGCAGCTTTAATTTTGCACTTTCTTTCTGACACTGTATAACAAGGAAAGGGAACGTAAGATTTAAGGATGTATGGCAAGTTTGAATCTCACCTTTCCGTTCTGCATCCTTTATCAAGAGAATTAACTGTTCGCGACGACAATCTTTGACATTGATTGGATTGACGGCCACGGAAGATTTACCTGCGTTTTCTTTCTCACTTTGAAATTTCTCCTTAGAAGAGCCTTTCAGCCTGCTTGACTTTGCTCGTGCCATAGCTAGTTACTAGTGTTCCTGCGCTGAACTGACTTCTGGTACCAGGGAGATTTCCTTTATAGCGTCAGTTTCACAAAGTTCGACCAAAAGGACAAGCTCGAAGAAACACACGTGGCATAGGGCAAAAATACAGCTGTTTAGTTTAGCAAAAGGTATGTCTTTCCAACGTTTCAAACACGAACTTACTCCACTGAAGAGATCGTGAAAAAAATGTTGAAGTATTTCGCTTCGATAGAAAAAATTTCTTTAGGACATCAGGCTCCTGTTATAGTTTTTCGGAAGTTATAGTGCACTAATCTTTGATACGGCAAGCTTACTCCGTCTTCGACCTGTCAAGCTATCTTCGTATTCATTCACAACGTTCAATAAGTTGATTCCGTGTTACAGAAGACACCTTTTTTAACTGTTTCGTCTCGAAGTTCGAGAAATAATGAATTAAAAAATGTATTATAAAATACCGTTGCGGAAGTCATAGAGTTGTCCATGAGCAGTTTATTCGTATAGCGGTTTCTCGTTTTGACGTAATCTACGTCAAAATTTACTAAGTTTTACGTAGTGCATTGTACCAACACAAATTTCACAGAAACTCATCAAGGATATTTTCTCAAAAATTCCCCCCAAATTTCTAGATATTAGTGATAGATCATTGTTTCTAAAGATCTGATTCCTTGGACGAATTTCCAAGTGAGACAGACAACACAGGTAAATCTCCCGTGGGCGTCAATTCAATCAGCGTCCAAGATCGGTCTTGCGTAAAGATGCTTCTGTTGATAAAGGTTGCCGAACGAAAAGGTGAGATTCAAACTTGTCACACATCTTTTAATCTTACGTTCCCTTTCCTTGTTAATAAGTGTCAGAACAAAAGTGCAAAATGGAAGCTGAAGCATATATGGTGTATTTGTCCATCGAACATCTTTTAGACTTGGATTTTACGTGTTGCCCTGCTGACATTTTAGACATGAACTTCAATGATTATCTCGAACAAGTAATAAAGGGAAGATTGATCTTTTCGGCAACGTTAGCATTTCTTGTAGTTTGTATAGCTTGAATCTGGCCCCGGTGCACCTCCTGTGGATTCTGCTGCCCTGGAAGATGTATGTAAAGCTGCAGTATCCAAAACAAGAAATAGCAAGAAAGTCCAAGCACGAATGATACCGGCAACATTAACCACATGTGACGAACCACACATATCTCTCCAGCACCCCGAGGTCTGCAAAACAGTCTGCTAATTTTTTCCAGTCAACCTTGAAATATCGAAGGAGTAATTTTTAGCTTAGTATTATTTCTGTTCATTACGGTGCGGCGAAGCCAAAGTAAGTGCGCACAAACTTCGCTCCAGGCTTTACGGGACCACCAGAACACTGTGCCATCGGCACCCTCAAAAAGCTCTCAACACTTGAATGTATAACTGCAGCGGTCTTCACTTCGTAATTTTTCCAAGGAAGCGCCTTTCAGCCTGCTGGACTTTGTTCGTGGCATAGCTAGTTACTAGTGTTCCTGCGCTGAACTGACTTCTGGTACAAGGAGAATTTCTTTTATAGCGTCAGTTTCACGAAGTTCAACCAAAAGGACAAGCTAGAATAAACACTCGTGGCACAGGGCAAAAATACAGCTGTGTAGTTTAGCAAAAGGGTGACTTTCGAACATTTCAAACACGAACTTACGCGACTGAATAGGTTGTGAAAAAAAAGGTCGTATAGTGAAAATACTTTTTTTCTCAAAAAAGTTGAAATTTGATTCGCTTTTTGCATGTCGACGACGCACACTAGCGTTTCCAATTAGAAACTTTACTGTAGAGATTTTTTAATGCAATACTGAGTAGTTTTGGCGAAATCGCTGACGCCCTTTATCAAGGAATTTCCCTCGACCACGCTTAGGTGTACCGTATCCCACACGCATAAAACAAAATATAAGCGTATCTCGCGTTCTTTTCCGCTTGACTGCTATCAAAAGGGCAAAGACATTGGATATAATGAAATCTGTCCAATGATAGTCCAACTCCGTTGTATTTTTCTGTTTCCTGGGGGATTGAGGGGTAAAACTGCACGGCACATCATTACGGTCACCTCGATTGCTTATAACTCACACTAGAACACGAAATTCCATGGCAATCATTGCACATTTTGTCAAGCAACCGTTTTTTAAGCCATGCACGGATGAAGAGTATATTTTTGCAGCCTTCATGATTAATAAAAACACTCTCAACTGTAACCTGCAACTGAACGAAATCCAATCCTTCTTTCGTGCTTGGGTCTTCGGCTTTAAATTTCGGCTTAAAATTTCTCTGTCCTGTGTCGGCTAACGTACGACATTCACCGTTTTCATCCTTACAGAATTTATGAGTGTAACAAGGGAGGACACTGAAAGAGTATGTACTTTTTTCTTCGACTTCCCATAACCGAAGTTGTTAGTGCAACGGGTCCGGGAGCGTAAGTAAGGCCTACCTTAACTTTTGCTTGCTGTAACATTTTTTTGAAGTCAAAATCTAAATAACAGTTAACAACGACAGAAACACTCGCTTCCTTTGTCGACATTTTCTTTCCGCGTCAAATATCTATCACGTGATATGCAAAAAAGGAAACAACCACGCCAATTTTTAGTAAAAAGAAAATCCGTACCAAACTAAGAACGAATGTTGCTTTCGCTTTAAAAAAAAAAAAGGGGGACCAGACGAAATAAAATAGCAAAGAGCTACACGCCAAAAAAAAAACTGACAATGCAATTCACCGGCACTGGATGGTAAAATGACTCGGGAAATAAAAAGTTCAACGTCAAAACACGCGTTTTAGGGGGCGGGGGAGGAAGCTTAGGTAAGAAAAACTATTTGTCAAAATTAAAAGGATATGTACAGTACAGTGAACATTTTTCTTTGCGTTTGGGAAGCGTTCACAATGGGAACTCCTAGCACTGGGTTTACATTACATTACATGGCAGTGGATTGCATGGAAGCGGATCCTGTTTCCGCGACTGCAGGAGAACTTTTGTCTCCCATGGGAATACAATTGCCTTCAACTTTTTCGACATCGGCTGAACTAACGACGGCTTCCAATTCTCCCTGATTGTTTCCCACGTTGTCCTGCTTGGCCAATTCCGCTCTGCTCAAATGGTCGACAATACCAGCGCCTAAAGAGTCTCCCAATACGTTTGTGAATGTCCTGAATCGATCCCTGCAAAAGGATAAGAAAAACATAATCAGTTATTCGAACTTAAAACCAAAATATTATAACCAACTATAACAACTTTCCATATTCGCTATCAGTGACTAACATAATGGAGTGCATTCGAAAAAGACGAAAGGAAGGAAAGAAATCCGCAAACGGTGTGCAGAGTTCGCCCAGTGTACGTAACTTCTAGTTTATGCGCAATGATGTTATTTCGTACAACAACAAGAAATAAAGGCAAAAAATGGTGCATTGTGAATCCACTATTCCTAGATCGAATAGTTTATAACCTCGGATTTTCGGATCAATTAGGTGGTCGATGCCATCCATCGTTAATGGCCTATTTCTTTAACTTCTGAGGTGAAATTGTATATTTCTAGGACTATTATTACTGGACAATTTTGCATTTACCACTCAACGTTTCTCAAATTTAAGTTGTAAAGGATAAAGTAAAGTTTTAATTGATAATCCCTAAAATCTTACGAAGAGATTTCTTTGAAAAACGGCAAAGATAATTTACAATTCTTCAAGGAACTTGTTTGCTTTTTCCCAAAATTCTGAATTTTGAACATTTATCCACGTCAGATTCTAAGCATTATTGATTGTACAATCTTGGTCGAAAAAGTACCGCAAAATATGCACAGTTATGGAAAAATCGTCAACCGCAATTTTCTCGTTTCTCCCATTCAGTCAATGTAAAATAAGAGAATGGGTATACAATGGCCTTAAATCGTAGAATTCTTAGATTAGATGTGTCCGGGTGATCGTAATACACAGTCGAACGCTTGAATAAAACAATATAATAACTTACAAAAACCAGTCGACAGCGAGAATGAGAGTGACATCTTCAGCCGGTAAGCCAACAGTGTCTAATACCATCACCATGGTTACCAGACCGGCCTGAGGAATTCCAGCGGCTCCAATACTGGCGGCAGTGGCCGTGATACTGATGGCAACAATGTTACCAATATTGAGTGATAATCCTCGAACTTGCGAGATGAAAATTGCCGCTACAGCTTCATATAAGGCGGTGCCATCCATATTAATTGTGGCTCCGATGGGCATCACAAAACGCGTTACGCGTGGATCAATCCCATTTTGGTCTTCCAAACACGCTAAAGCTACGGGCAGTGTCGCTGTGCTGTAATTGAGATAGGAAACCGAATAAGTATTAATACATACAAAAATATCCCACAATAATAACATTAAGGGACCAAAAAACAGAAATAAAAATAAAGATACATTTATGAATATAAAAATACATACAGAATGTATTTTTAGCCTACGCGGGTCAAACTCAATAAAAAAATATGAAAAATATGTCAGTTACGATGCATCAAGTACAAATGTGGATAAGGAAAATCGTGGCGGACAATAAATGTTCATAAAAGAAAAAGCAATCTTTACCTAGATGAAGTCGTAAAAGCGGTTATCAAAGCTTCCGTCATGTTCGAAATGAACCGGAAAGGCAGTTTCCGCGTGACGATAAAAAATATGCTCGTGAGTACAATGAAGCCGTGGATGAACAGTCCAATCATAACCGTGAGAAAATACATGCCCAGTTGGCCAACAATAGCATCCAAACTCTCCATTTCCAACATTTTGGCAGCGACCAAGGACAAGACACCGATGGGTGACAACCTGAATCCAAACGAGAATCTTACATTAATGAAACACTTAATTGCCAATCATTTCTTTTCGTACCAAATAATCCATCCAGTTATGATCATCATTGCTTCGGAAAGGCTCTGGAAAAATGCTAATAAAGGTTTGCCCTTCGGTCCCATTTTACCCAGCGTGATCCCGAGTACAACGCCGAAAGTGACCACGCCCAACATGTTGGTCCCTTCATCGTACACGCCTTCCATCGTCCAATTATACAGGGCTACAAACATTTTAATAATAAAATCAGAGGTTAGGCTAAAACTAGCACGAAACGCTCATAAATTCGGTTTTATGGAGTAGGAAAAAAATTACGAAACAAACGACTGAATTGCAGTACAAAAAAAGTATTATACTTTAAAACAGGGTCGGTAACCTTCGGTCTGACCAGAAAGCCCATCTTATTCGACCCGTGTTACTCGAACGGAGATGTACTTTTACTACGATTTACAAAAACGTTCAAGTGTAAAACAATAAAAGCGCTTTAATTTTAATATTTCTCACGAGATAAACGTAATACTTAATCAAAAATAAATAAGTCAAGTCTTCCTTTATTACTTATATAATGCGATTTAATAGTTCTACGAAGGAATCCAGAGCGCCATCACCCGTTATGTTTCGATTTTATCACGCCAACTTCTGCTTGCAAGTCTTAATGTCATCAAGACAAAAATTGTATAGTTAATTACTTATATAATATACGACAATAATTTTTTTATAATGTTACGTTTATACTTGTTATAATAAACCAAACAGTCTAATAAGCCCGAAGTAGTACGAAGACACCCCCATCACCTTCCCTCTCCCCTTTTTTTGTGTTTGTTCCCACTTCCACCCTATTGTTCTCCAGTTTCCCTCATTCAAATGTATTGTAAAAAGAGAAAGGCAGCCAATATAGAAACGGCAATAGGCGAAAGCCTAAGTCGGTTTTTTGGAAAGAAAAAAAAAGCACGAATTAGTAATCAATACAAGAGACCTCAAAAGAAAATATTTTCTTATTATTTTATAATTATTTTTATTATTACTAAAACACTTTCTTTATACTTGTTATAGTAAAGCAAACGGTCTACTAAGCCCTAATTAGTAATCAATAAAAGAGACCTTAAAAGTAAAATAATTCCTCAGTCCTTGTCAGATTGAGCAATTCAGATCTCAATTCATGCAACAAAAAGAACTACAACTTTACTCAAACCAAATATAAGTGTCTCAACTGTATCAAACCCGAAAATTTGCTAATGCCCGAAAAAAAATCGAGAACTAATTGCTTTGAATGGATCGCGCCACGAATAGATCAATTCTCATCAATGTTCCGTCCCTTTTGGAGGGCGAAATGGCGTAAACATAGTAGTGGCATGCAACCTAACCACAAGTCAAGTTTTATCGGCTTATCGGGTAATCCTTTAACATTATTAAACGTGGGTATCGGAGTAACGATCAAACTTCCACCGCTTCTCTTTTTTTATCTCTCGCTCCCGTAATATAAACGCATATCTACAAGTAACCAAAAAGGTCAAAACAGAAAATTACGGTTAGGTGTCGGTCCCACGGTGGTCGAATTGTCCATTAAGGATTCCATTGTGGTGTTGGCGACGAAGGGCGATTCCGTGACATTCATTTCTGGCACTATTTCGGGTATCTTGGCAACAGGCGCTCTTAAAATCGTCCGGTACTGCAAAGAAAATACAAAGCGCAAGAGAAAGATTTTTACGGTCTGCTTTTTACGATCCGTCCAGTATCCCAGTTACAGAGCGTGGGAGAAAAAGTCAAGTGGTATAAAACATCCGTCTCTGAACCATACCCCTCAAAACTTCTTTTTCTACTATTTTTTATTTCACTACCATTTTTAATATTCTACCCTTCTACCATTTTTATTTTTCTTCTATTTTTATTTTCTGTTTCTCCCATTGGAATGTGAGAAGTTCCCTTTCATTTGACGTTGTTTTACATATCTGCCCTAGCATGTGTAAACCATCACACTCTGCTCGTCGCTATCTTTTTTTGTTATCCTATCCTGACATCCCCTTGAAACCTCTACATATGGCTAAAAGACGCGGATAAGAGGGAGAGAGGGATGGCCAGAGCGTTTGGACGGGTAAACTGTTCATTATGGGCTCAAAACTTGTTGGGCAAAGCGCCAAAGCCAGACAATTTGCATAAACATGGACGACATGACGTCACCGGATTTTGTGGGTTTCAGGGCCAGGGAACTGGAACTCGAAAAGGTTCCTCAGCTCACATCGGGGTACGTTCCTCATTTTCAGAGAGGATGTAGGCCACACTGGCGCTCTTTTCGTTGTTCCAGGTTTAGAATCTTGTCCATCACTTAGAGTGCGTGCATTTTGTTTGGGGAGAAAATAAACTGTAAGTTGACGTACAGCCTAAAGGTACGGAGGCAGAGCATCCTCCCTTGCTGACATTTAAGGGTGTTGAGTGAAGAGTGCTTCAAAAGGTTGGGAAATGAAGTCAGAGCTATGGTTACGGGTCATCTTCCAGTCAACTCCGCTCCTTTTCATCATTTTGCCAAGTAAAGAAGAAAAAGTTAATTTTTCTGAAAAAGTCCACGAGCTCGAAGTAATTGTCCTTAACGACTTGAGCAGTCCAAGTGGAATCGCTGAAGTGTTATCAATGCGGTGTAGAGGGCACGCCTCCTTGCCACGCCTTCGAATTCGCCTCTACATGGAGACCGTTTGAAGTCGAATGCCCGCTGGATAACATTTGTGTGAAAACTGTCTCTAGCACTGGTAAGTACGACGAATTATGTCAATGCCCCTACGAAGAGGACTACTGCTTTATCCAAGGTTCATGTTTTTTTATATATATAATTTTATTATTATTATTTTATATTATTTATATTTTTATATACTTTTTTCTAAAAAAACTAAGCTTGGATAAAGGAGCACTCCTTCGTAGGAGCTTTGAAGTAATTATATATAATTATATATAGTAAAATATATAATATATTTATAATATATTATAATATATACTATTACTACTACTACTACTACTAATAATAATAATAATAATACAAATAATATATAATAAAACTTCTTTCAACGTGTCGAACCATTTTTGACACGTATTACTAACTTTCTGTCAGAAAGCTGGTGTCTAACCTACTAAGCTCAACTTGTTTAGAAGTTCTTCGAGTTAATTAGTTGAAATTGTAGGCGGGACAGTCCGAGGGTGTGGACCCGAGCGAGTCGCTTCCGGCGACAAATGGCCCTTAACATGCGACCACGCACAACTCAGTTCGACGCTTATGTGTATGTGTAATAAGCAATTATGTAATTCTGCCGTAAACGCCTTGCCTGAACTCGCCAGTCTCATTCTATTATCTCTTGTTACACTGTTCCATTTTGTGAGGTATGTTCAGTGAGTTTTCAGTTGTGAAATAAATTAGAGTTTCAAAACAGAATTACTCACATGTTGAATGCACGCTTGAAGTAAGTTGGGAGGGAACACGTTCCTGTTTTAATTAGAGAACAAAAGGAAAATTATAGGGTAAATATTATTAATTTTTTCTCTCGTCACGTAATGTTATTTTTTTTTTACAAAAATGGCTCACGCCTGTTGGCGTACTTTAGTTAATCATAATAGGACACCACGTCACAAACACTAGTATTGCGTTACCGGCGCCCTCTCGTAAATTCTCAGTGTTCACTCTAATAACTACCCTTTTTTATATACCTTATCAACTGACAGGCTTTTAAAACTCAAATTCATACAGCTCGTTGTCACTATTCCGCAGGTGTTTTTGGGGAACTCCCTTTTATTAGTCAAATACAATTTTTGATAGAGCAAATAGTCGCGCAACGACAGCATTTGTAGCGATATAACTTCGCTTAACGATACGTTTAAGAGATGAAATACACTTATGAAAATACAATTTCCTTTCAGAAAAGTAAAATAAAATATAAATAAAATAGGAATAAAATAAAATAGAAATAAAACAGGAATAAAATAAATACAAATAAAATAGGAATTACTGTTCTCCAGTTCCACTAACTCAAGCGTAATGTAAAAATGTTAAACGAATCAATGCAGAAACGGCAATAGGCAAAAGCCTACGTCGTTTTTTTTGAGAAAAAATAGGAATAAAATAAAATACAAATAAAATAGCAATAAAATAAAATGCAATAAATTATCATAAAATAAAACTAAAAAAATGGCTGCCGGTCATCGAGGGTCTTAAGATGGAGTACTCTATCGTTAGATCTTCAGTCCTTTTCTCATATACCTGATCAGATCCATGAGAGTATCGGCAGCAGTAGTCTCTCGTGATTTGCCGGCTCGTTTGATCCCTTCCGTGGATCCGCCTCCTGGATGAATGGAAGTGACGAGGATAATGCCTAATACAACAGCGCTAAAGGTGGTAGACATGTAATAGACGATGGCTCGGAGCCCAATGCGGCCCGAGAGCCTGAGGTCGAGGCCACCGATGGCCGACACGAGCGACGAGACGATGAGCGGCAGAATGAGGGCTTTCAGCATTCGTAAAAACAAGTCTCCTAAGAAACCTACGTAGGCAATTTCGCGCTGCGTCCAAGGCGTGTCTCGTGAAGACCGCATGACAATGGCGATAACCGCCCCTGAGACCACGCCCAGCAAGCTTAGGATGGTCAAAGCGTTGGCTCTCAAACAACCCAGAATTCGGGCCGAGTCGAACCGTTGCTGGCCCTGGCTGCCCCTTCTCAGTCTCGGGAACGGCATTTTGAACCCGCCCTTGCCACTTTCAACCTCTTCACCCGGACTCGACGCAGGAGGCGCTGCTGATGAATCTCCCGGATACTCAGCGTTAGAGCCAGATCTGTATACAAGGGATAAAAAAATTGTTCGTTGAAGACTCTCAGTATTCGGAAATTTTTCAATACTTGTGAACAATGTAAATAAATTTAAACAACATGAAGAGGATCTTTAAATTTGTTTACCTTTTTGAAACAAGGAATTAAACAAGAATTAAACTTTTGAAACAAAAACAACAAAGGGAATATAAAAAAGAACACGGAAAGGTATCAATACTAGTAGTTCAACGCTCAAATGTCCCTGTTCCAAATATAAAAGTATTATACAATGTTTTTACCAGGGATATTTCTATCGCTATCAGTTACTGCATTAGGTAGTAGAAGTTGTCATTGTTCATTAACCCCACAGTTTGTAAAGACTGCAATATTCATCATAATACCTTGATAAGCATATAAAAACCGCTGTTCTTATTGGAGAGGGATTATATGCAAATACAAGACATGCGTCTAGGACTGGACATTCATAGTTTCTTGACTAAAAAATAAATGCAAACATTCCTCCATTACTATTGTTTTCGCAATTTCTCTTTGAACCGCACTACCCAACCGACCGCTAAATGTTTTCCTAATTATAAACGTCAACATCAAAATTATTGGTCGAAAAGGTAAAGAACTACATAAAAGTAAAAGTTTCCTTCTCACTCTCATGGAGATGTATGAATAAAAGATTTTGTTGCAGTAAATGGAACCGCCAATAGGCTATGCCTACGAGGTTTCGAACATTAAAAAGCACACACAAAAAAAAACATAATCTAAAAATAAATGTAAACAAAAATATGAGCAAAAGTATGACACCACACTGAACGCTGCGTTTCTAAATACTCGTGGAACAGGGTTTGTTACACGAGAAAGATACTGACATGTTATGCGAGTTATATAATAAAGAATAAAAACTTTTTTTTTGGTGCCTTAAAAACGTATCGTCTAGAAAGATTGTTCAGAAATATCAATAGAGGATTCCCGCTTAGAACTGCGCTGGGTGAGTTCGGCTAGCAAAAAACATGCGGAGCATTCGACACCGCCCAATTCGAAGAGGTTATCGCGCAAAAAGAAGTCATTTTTGTTTTGTTTTGTTTTTTCTTTATTGCACGCATTTTTTATTTTAAATGCCAGACACAAGCAATTAATCGTTTCTTGTGACGTCAAAGTACACGCTTTCGACATTAATTTAACATTTTGCCATAGAGACCACTTACTGATTTTAAACAATTTTTTGCCTTTTAAACCTTGGAATTTAACGCAGAATCCGTGTTCAAAAATACACAACGAAAGAAACGAAAAAGCCACCCGAGCCAATAAACAAAAGCGACCTGTAAGATAAACCTACCAAAACGAGCTTTGCATTGCTAATTTAAAGCTAGACACTCCAAGCGGAAATCGAAGTGAACCGGAGAGCTGAGCGAGCGGGATTTTATGGGATCCTTTTAATAATGAAAATTATGCGTCGAGACAGTCTCTCTCTCTCCTCCTAAGCCTAACACAAAGTTGGTCATTGATGGTCAGGGATATACAAAGATAGAGCAGCCCAAGAGAGGAGGGGTTTAGGCAATTAAGTCCTCTTATCAAGTCAACATTCAAGATCCTGTATCCGCACATTAACGACCGCGTTTTAAGGGCGGGTATTAATGAAGTGGCCCCTATCCTTCGCAACCTCTCTACATCTTCTACTTTCGGAAAAAAAATCCCCTCCTCTGTTTCCCCCAACCTTCACCCTCTTTTCACTCGTTCGCCGATCTTAGCACAACTTCACGTAACTTTCCATGCAACCATAAATTTACTTTTATCTATCCTCTGCATACTTAGAAACTTAAAAATGCTAAGGAAGAAAAAGGAAAATAAAAAAAGAAGAAAAAAATAACAATAAAAAAGATGTCGCTGCCTTACGCGCGCTGGCGGAAAGTCGACGAAAATTGGCGGCCGCGGGACCGGACGTCCGTTGCCGCGTTTCTGCAAAACTGTTCGCAATGACGGAGTGTGTTACGCATACGTTGGGCCACACCTGCGGACTCGTTCTTTTGGACACTCCCACCACCTTCAGCTTCGCCAACACTCTCTTTCCTAGCTTCCGGATCCCATCCAGCACTGCTGGGTTCCCCTACATCTCCCACCTTGGCTGCCATAGCAATTAGACTCGCACCCAAACTCAGGTCTGCACTAGAAACGCAACTTCTCGGTTCTCAAACGTTTCGTCCCCTGAGCGCGGCAATAACGCCTAGAAAACCACTTGACCACTGGTAGAAGATTCTGGAAGAGCGGAGCGATCGAGTCCCACTGGGCTTGTATGGTCTACTTTCTTCCTTCAACTGCTCATCACCCACTTGTGCCAACTGAAAATCCTTTCTGGTTTCCTGTACTAGCTCCGCCCGTTTCTGCACTTAAAAAACTCCACTTGGCCTTACCAAGCCCAACACTACCAGCTAAACCACCCAGTCCTCCTCCCCTACCCCACCTCCCCTTCGGGCCCGAAGTCCTTGCAAGTTTCAAGTATCGCCAGCGGGGATAAATGGTAAAACCCTAAGGCTATATAAACCCTCGCGTAACGACAACCATCCGTTACATGAAACCTTCATGGCTTTAGACAAATTTTCTGAAACGGTCCTAACTAATGCTTTTAAAGGGCCAATGGACACCAAAAGCGCATATAGAGATATTGATGGATTTGTATAATACATATTATTCTAAGAATAGAGAATTGTGTTTCGATTTTTTCTGACTGGCGTTCTGGAGATATTTCTTTCCAAAGTTTTGGCCTTTCCCGCACATGAGAAGCGTGACGTCACGGACGGGAAAATTTGAATTTCAGATTTCTTGTTTCCTAGATATCTTGTTATTATTTCGCACCTGAGAAAAAGACACTTACATTTGGAACGTAGATTTTTTGCTCCTTTTTATAAGATAAAGTTGTTTTTTGGTGTCCACTGCCCTTTAAGGCTACGGTGCACCTAACCGTAAGTAGCCTATACCTAATCCCATGCTAAACGGCGTGAGCGATTTGGCGAAAATTACTCAGTATTTCATTGAGAAATCTCAACAATAAAGTTTAGCCTTTTTTTGTAGTGCACACCGTCGAGTGCTTTTTTAAAAAGTGTTCTAGTCAATTTGTGGAAGGCGAATCAAATGTTAACTGTTTAGGGAAAAAGCTTTTTAAATATCCGGCCTCAAGATATACTAAAGCACCGTTTTCCAAATTTATTGGCAAGAAAGGGATTCAAATCCTTTGGTTAGTTTCTGATTGATCACCTAAATAGTTTTCTGAAATTTCCTAGGTGGTAACTTCAAAACTAAATGTCTACTTTGAATTCCGTTTTCGTTGAATGTATACTTTTAAGTGCTTCTACTGAAAAGCATGTCCGAATGTTTGGAATTGCATTTTTGCAAACACACTAAAATTTGACTCGCTTTTTTAAAAATTTATGAAGGACTGTTTTAAGGAAATCTCAACGAAGTGCACTATGTATTACGATTCAAAACTTTACTGTCGCGATTGTTTAATGAAATACTTAGCAGTTTCGGTAAAATCGTTGACGCCGTTTAGTATGTGATTCTCCTATGCCAAGCTTAGGTGCTTGGCATAGGAGAATCACATACTAAACGGTGTCAACATACAATCACATACGAATCACAAGCCTTAACTTAGCTTGAAAACGTAATATTTATCAAGCAATTTAGAAATGCACATCCTAATCCAGGGCCTCAAAACCTCCAAACAATGTTATAGTGAGATTTTTTATCGGAAATGTCAAATATTTGTCAAATATTTTTCCTACTATTGGTCCGAAAAGCCAAAATTTCTTTCTAAGCATAAATGTTTTAACCAGATATGTGTTTCCCTATGATCTTATGATCTACTAGTGCGGTTTACAGTTTGCGAGTGGGGATTTTCTTTACGCGGAATGATCACTACAGTGCGGTTGCAGTATAGACGAGGAACTTCCATTGGCATGACAGGATTACTATTTGAACTTGAATTCTTCACTCTTTCTTCTTAAAAGATTGTATTTATAAATCTGGTGATTTCGACACCGGAAATTTTACATTTCGAAAACACCGGAATTTCTTATTCAAAAGAGATTGTCGGATCCTTGGGTGCGGTCGATGTTCCGGAATTCACGACACGCATAGTGACAATCTGGACTGTTGAGAGTTCACTTCTTAAATAGTTGAGAAACCGGTCACACGAAGTATGGAATACAATCATGTTAAAAATATATTAGCTTGTTGAAATTAAAATCATCACAAGGACAATTGGGTAAGGCAATACAAGGGCATTCATCCGAAACTCTGACTGGGGTTCGAATTCAAAGAAAACTAATACGCAGAGAAGATAAAAAAGATTCGCAACTACATATTGAATAATACCGATTAGAGCTTAGGCCGTACAAGCAAGGAAACGGAAAAAGCATCAGCACAAGTCTTAGAAATTGGAGTTATACGAGTAATTTTTTATTATTTAAATCTAACCATTGAAAATTGCGATTTAATTATAGAAATAAAAAATAAAATCTCACGATTTAAATATAAATTGACTTAATTTAAATAAATTGATTTATATCACTTTTAAATCTCAGATTCCGACGTTACAGATATTTAAACGAGAAACACTTAAAATCACTTTAAATCTTAGACGTAAAGTGATTTAAATCTAGCTAATTTCGAAAAACCTGGTGCTCAACCTTCATATTCAGCCTAAACAGCCTGAACTTAAAGTGACATGGGACACATGGGAATATGGGTCCGTTCTCGGTGAGAAATCTTGCTTCGTTAGGCAACTTAATCGCTAAGCGAGGAGCAACTGCAAGGGTCTTCGCACAGAAGATGCGTAAAGTCCACAGAAGACGAGTGAAAATAAGCTTTGAAAAACGGGGCCGGCCGGCCCCTATTCCGAGTCTCGTTTACATGTATAGCTGAGACAAGATCCAATTTCCTCCTAGCTTTACCAACGCGTAACAGAAGCCATAATAGCATTCTTACGAGCTGTCAAGTGAGACTCGAGATTCTTCCCTCATTTTAGCAGAGGAATGATGATACTTGGAACAAGTGTCAATTTGCTCTCTATGAAGATGAAAATCAGGACAGCTGCTTTACACATACAAACTTGAAAAAGGTCAATTAAGCACAAATGAACGAAGGCACATGCAACTAACGCACTCCCAGCATATATAGATTATGACAAATACGTATCTTAATTGATATACGAGCGATCTACTTAAACGAATGTGTCGCTCTAATTAACAGATTCAAACTTTGAGCTATACTTCACAATCAATATATTAATACATCGTTAAAACTATTTACTTATATACACTGTATATTATACGACTGTTTTTATATATTTTGTACATTACATTACTATTTTACATATTGTATATTACTGTTACTATTATTTAACAGTATATACTCTTTATATATAGTATATATTATATTGTGGTGAAACGCTCTATTTTTGCCTTTTTTCTCTTTTCTTTTACGAACTTCCACACTATTCTACTCTCTTCTTGCACCCTCTGACGCTTACCTTCTTTCTTTTTCTGAAGACTCTCTGCTTTTTCACACGCTTGTCTTCCTTTCCGCCCCTTTTGCTTCAGTTTACCGGACATCTATATCAATGACTAATATATGTACGCAGTACGAGACCACTTTTCACTTTCACTTTCACGTCAAAACTACGAAAGGGGAATTAGGGCTTAGCAACAAAGGCAATAAAAATCTAACAATCATCACAATATTACTATTTATATCTAGTGTACATTATTACTCTTTCATATATTATAAATTCTTTATTCTTGAAGTTGCGTTTCCAACTTCCTGGCTCGTCTCGATTGCCGGGAGTATAGGCAATCCAGGGGTTCTCAGTTATTGGTACTTCCCTCTTGAACATGAAAAGAAAAGTCATCCTCCACCCTAGCCTTTGCCCCCCACCTTCCCCCCTCCCCAAATGCCCCTTGGCAAACTCCAGCTCCAACTTGTGACAGTCGTTCATCTTCGTTACCCACTGGTCGTCGCATTCGTGCCCTGAGGCCCATTTCTGACATCAGACGCGCCTCAAGCTATCGATAAACACGCGACTAGTACTTTTTCGCTCCTCTGGGAAGATTTCACTCCTTTCAGTGAACTTTCAGTGAAGTAGGACAGCGATCAAGAGGAGGACATGATTTTCCAAAAGAAACTGGGTTCGCTGGGCAATTTTTTTCCCACTGACTCAAACACTCTGGCTTCATTTCATGGCAGGTTTGGATTCTTCCCGTCAGATGCTTTTAGGCTTGGGAAACCTCCTTGGGCTCAAGCTAAATCACTTTCGCGCGTCCAACCCCTCAACACCACCCTCATTTTCCTCCAGGCGGAACGGGTAACGAGTCCCTACGGCGTTGCTCTTAGTCAATCCGAAAGCTTTTTCCTGGCAAGGAGTAAAAGTTAATCCCCAAGCTTCACGCGGGACTTCTTTTTACGCTTTTTTTCTCTTGTTTTTGCTTCATTCTGGTCTATGATCCGGTTGACAAAGAAGCGAAAAGTCTTTGACTGAAGCTTTTAAATAAACCAACGTAAGCCCAAGTCAAATAAAATGGAATCGATATGTGCGAAAATATAAAAGTCAATCCGATAGCCTATCGTATTCAAAGGAATCCTATCGTCGACAGGATTCCTTTGAAAAAGATGTAAGCTCTTCGAATTACCAAGAGAAATCTACGTGCGTTCCAAATGTATAAAACCATATATTAAAAAAGGAAAATTGAAACGCATCCTGAACGTTTTACTGCTTTATTTACTGGGTAGCTTTGCGTACGACGGCGACTATTCCAAATCCCAGTGGAACGCTGAGAAATAAGTTAGAGATCTTACATGTAGCGATTTAGAATTAAAATGATGGTTTGACAACATTTTCACTGTTAGTCTCGTTATTGTAGCATTTCCTTATTGTAAGTACGGTAGGCATTCAATTTTTCTGAATTTCCGCGTAAAAGTGAGGCATGCTGAGTAGGTGTTATTTGATATATGGAGCGATTAAGGACACGGTGCACCTAAACGTGGTACAGGAGAATCACATGCTATACGGCGTCAGCGATTTTGCGAAAACTGCTCAGTATTTCATGAAGCAATCTCAACAAGTAAAATGCACATCGTCCAGTTTTTCTTTATTTTCTTTTGGTCAATTTAACAAATTTAAAATTGTTTTAGGGAAAAAGGCATTTTTATACATCCAACCTCAAGGTACGCTAGAGCCCCGTTTTCCTAATGTATAGGCAAAAACGGGATTCAAATCCATCTATTAGTTTTGTGTTTATTATCTAAAAAGTTATCCGAAATTTCCTAGGTGATAACTCCAAACTAAATGTGGGATTCGAATTCCATTTTCATTAAAAAATAGTTTCAACTGACTCTACTGAACTTTCGAATATTTTGAATATTTGAAATTGCTTTTCCGCAAAAAAACCTAAAATTTAACTACCTTTTTATAAATTTGAAAAGAACTTCTTAAAGAAAATTTGGACGACGTGCACTAGATGTTATGATTCAACACTTTACTGTCGAGATTGTTTAATGAAATATTTGGTAGTTTTGGCGAAATCATCGACGCCGTTTAGCATACGATTCCCCTATGCCACACTAAAGTGCGCCGTAGCCTTAATGAAGATATTAGATGTAGAGTACGACGATGATATGCGAAACAATGGACGTGGTTCGTTTCTAAACTTTTGACTAAACAAATAGATACAGAGTATTGCGCGATGCCACGTTTTGATTCTGAAAGAAGACTTAATTTCATTACCTGACGTGTCGGACGTGTGAAGGTTTATCCGGTGTGAAAACTGCGGTCCAGCTCCTTCTTTTGGCCTCGGTAGAATCGCTCGCGGATTTCCGACCCCTGGAAAAGAAAATACGATAAATTTTTACATACAAATGCTTCATCTGAAACATCACTAAGAGTAAAACAAATTTCCCCGCTTGCAAATCACTCGGAATATTCCAGGTGCAATATTCCTAGAACCCATTTTAAAAACCGATGCCAAAAGAACCTCAGGCTAATTTTAGCTAAAACTGCCACAGCTGTGGGCTTTTAGCCATTGGTCATGGAAATAACATAAGAATTCTAGCAGAACGTAAAGAAAGCTTTGTCTAGCACTCTACGTGTTCCCAGTCGTATCAATGGTCACATCACTACCATTATGAGAGTAACAAAGTAAGCTAAAGAGAAAGTTAACACAATCGCGCGCATGTAAAATACATGAACTATGTTCTCCAGTATAATATGTTGCTGGTGTCTGCGTCTTAAGTACAGAAACATATGACTGAGCATTTTCTATACATCATTTGTAAGCGTGGGCCCTAACCGCTGACCTTGTCTTGAAAGAACGTTATCTACCAAATATAATAACATCGGAATGATTCTCTTTCGTAATACTGCGAAGAGTCTCTTACAAGAATGGCCACATCCGCATTACTAAAAATAATTAAATTACATTTAAAAGAATGGCAAAATTTGCCCTAAAATGATTCATTGTAATTTTAATTGGGTAATTATTCGCAATATATAAAAATTATTCGCGATCTTCTTTCGCATTCTACGGTTATTTAAATATACGGATCTCATGTAAAAGTTTTCTTCGAGACCGAACCGATAAAAGTGGCACGCTTTCCCCGCATACAGTTTCCTTAACAATACAAAATCCGTGACGGATAAACGATAGAATAAACGACATACTTTGCGTTCGGACGCGTAATTCTCCATCTAAAAATAGAACAGTTCTGATTACTGTAGTTACTGCGATAGTCGTCTTTTAATGTGCTGCTAAATGTGTTAATGAGCGTTGTGCAAAAGCTCTCACGTCACGTAGGATGCATCGCTAAGAGAAACGTTACAGAACAGTTTCCAACTAAGAAGCTACGATGCAATAAGTTTCTTTATTGGGTTCGTATTGTTCGCTACTTATCAGTTTTCTTCTCATACTATTCTGGTTTCTTTCAAACAAAAGACGGCAGTGAGAATTGAAACAGGTGCAAATAGCTTGATAAATTGCTAGTCTTACATTCATAAGACAAAGACAACGCTGCTTTACACCTCTAAACAAACCAACAAATTATACTGCTATTTTGGAACTATGCCTTTGGAACTATTTTGGAATTAAACACAACATATATATATATATATATATATATATATATATATTAGTTATAATCTTAGGGATATAAGCGAATTCCTATCACCGGTAAGCTTTATTGGACATTTTGAGTGTACCAAAGTCGCATTTATTTGTTTAAATGCCATCGTAGGCCATGCCTATTGACCGTTGCTTTCATTGCTCTTTCTTTAATTTAATTTAGCTTTAATTTAATTAATAATTTAAATTTAATTTAGCTTTACCCATTGGACGACAATAATACCTAAACAGTATTGAAAATAAAATGCCAGCAAAGAGCAAATGCTCACGCTGGTTTAAATTTTTAAAAAAGAAAGAAATATCCCAGGTGTTTTCTAACAGTGTGTTCCTTGTTACATCTTCGATATGACTTTCCAAGACTTTGAACTGATTTTCCCTACGAACATATGAAAAAAGAGCAAATACGAGCAAAGGCTCACGCTGGCTGTAAATATTAATTCAAAGTGAAGGCAAATACTGCACATTGCTGTTCCGTAACCGCATAAGCCGTAAGCCGTAGTCGGTTTAAACGAAACACTGTTAGGATGAAAAATCGGTTAAGACGAATCAACATTCCCAACCCGACAAAGTCTTTTCTCACTGTAGCGTAATACAGTGGAAATCAGTTAAGGAGAATTCGGGTAACACGAAAAAAAATTCCATGTCTTTCGATTTCGTCTTAACCGATTTCCACTGTGTTTAAAAAGAAAAAAGAAACAGTTCTTTAACAGTTAGATCAAAAATTTACAGATGAGATATAAGCATTTCTTTTTACCTTTTTGGATAAGTCCTTGGTTCGAGGGGACTTGCCAAAATCGTTTTATCACCTTCTTACGGTGCCAAGTGTACACCAACGGGCAAAGTAGCACTTCAACGGGAAAACCAGGTTGTTACCAACAGAACGTTCTAACTATCTCTATCTCGATCGTCTTAGTTCTTCATTTAAATGTGAGATGTAATTTAGACGCGACAGACAATGTTCAAAGGGCGATCCTAGGAGGAATTCACTGCGCTTTGGTAGCGTTAAGTCAAGCGAAACGGACGCCGAAGTTCTAGGTTACTTTTAGTGACGGTAATTTTTTAGCACGGGTTGTTTATGTTGCTGTTCTGTAGCGTGGACCACGATTGAATGGCGACTAAATGAAACTCGAGTCCCAATGGCCTTCTCGGATGTGAAAAGGGAGGCAAACTGGGAAGTTTGCCCAGAGGAACAAGGTTTGAGATGCTGACCGAAGCAGCGGTAGTACTCGTACTATAATAGTAGCGTGGAGTAGTAGGGAAGTGGGAGAATACAGTAAAAGGACTGAGGCCTCAGATCGTCAAAGCGTGAAGAGAGAAAGAGAGAGAGACAGACAGAGAGGAGAGACAGACTCATGCGTGCTTGCATCCAACGCTCTCGCGAGATTTCCCGTCGGGAACCTCTCTTAACGTTAATCCAAAAATGGTAACCCCTTTTTGGTGTTAAAAAATAAATAAAAATAAGAATAAAAATATACTCGTTAAAAGTACATACTAGAACACACATTATGGTTATCTGGTCCAACAACCTTCTCTTCCCATCTCCGTTGTCCCTTCCACTATCAGTTCCCAGTTTCATAACCATTTCTCATTCTTCTTTCGCTATTATTCTTGCTTTAAGCTACACGCACGCTTCATTGTTGTAAATCTAAGAGCGAACAAACCGCAGGTACCAAAGGGAAATGGGTTCTTCAATAAAACTGGGGAACTGCGCAATATGTTACCACGCACACCTGTTGGGCCTATTACTCTTCATCTTCCTACCTTTCCAGCATCCTAGCATCTTTCCTCGCGCTTCGTTTGCTTTAACCACAATTTAAGCGCCCTTCTGTTAATTTGACAAGAGAAGCTAGTTTTTTTAACAAGACGACTTGTTCACATTAAGGATTTTTTTGTGCAGAGGACTAGTAAATACAGAGTACAAATTACAAATAAATAATAAAGGTGTAATTTAACAGGAGACAATGTAAAGAAAAAATGCTCACGGAGAAAGTGCAGTTATCATACGTGGAGTTTCCATTACTAGAGTTAACAAAAAAGGAATTGTACTGCTACAGTTATAACATATTTCCGTTATGCGTGTTTTTCGGGATTCTCTGTTGCTTTACGCTTTTTGGTATTCGTACTGAAAATTTGACAAGAGAAGCTACTGTTTTTTTACAATATAACTTATTCACATTAAAGACTTTTTTTTAACCGAGATAATTTTCTGTCAAAAGCCATTGTCACTGTTTAATCTCTTGTTTTTACAGCATTTGCAAGTGCTATTTTCATTAGTAATATCTTTAGCGGTACACCAATCTCTCGCTGAGTGACGCTGTAATCTAAAATTTCAGGTTCAGCGAGGAGCCCAGTGTTGTCTGTCACAGAATAAAAATGAACTAAATTAAATAGAAAACGCTTCCCGATGACGCCTCTATTCAAGGTACACGACAAGGTTACAGCCTGGGTGGGTTTCAGTAACAGTGAAATATTTACCTAGGGGTAGCTAGGAATGACTGAAGCACAAGACTTTTTTTAATAGTAAATAGCGATTTTCTGTCAATAGGAAATAACGATTCCCTTTCAACAGAAAATAACAATTTTATTTCAATAGTAAATAAGTTTTTTTAATAGTATATAACGATTTTTTAAATAAAAAAATTGAAGATACTGGGGAAAAATATTCCAGAGGTAAAATATTCGTCTTCGAAATAAAAAGTGAAAAATAACGAACAAAGAACATGCACTTCCTTTACAAACTTCCGTTGATCATACACTGTCTACGAAGCAGATCACGGTTCAGCAATCTCCTGTACTCGACAATTCTATTAGCAACGCTTTACTTTACATAATTTACGTTTACTTTTTATAAATCACGGGTAAAAGTGAAACCAAGGGCACGAAAAGGAAGAAAGTTTCGGAGGAAAAATTAGAACAGAAAAAGAAGGCGCCACCTCTGAAATGATACTTCTCAGTTGAGTGAGACGTTAAAAAGACGGTGCCGGTAAAGAAAAGACAACTTCCTGGAGCTGACAGAGCTTAATATCCGGAGGAAGAAGTTTCCTTCTGATCGCGGTATCTAATAAGGCAGGGTGACCAGGCAGATATTGCGTTTTTAGCCACTCCCTACGTATCAGCAATGAAATACTCCACCAGTGATCAAAACAACTACAGGAGACTTGCAATGAATACCATAAGGTAAGATTTTACTAGGGTTTATAAATTCAGGATCCTTAAACTGTCGGAGAAATCGTGTAACGTTACTTCGTATTTATATTCGAGTATTACCGTAATACATTTACGAAAATAATTCTTTAATAAAAATTTACATAACAACAATAATAATAATAATAATAATAATAATAATAATAAATAAATAAATAAACAACCTACAGCTCAGCGAAAACAGCACGTAAATGATTAACCGTAAATCAAACCACGTGCGTGTGTAAGATATGAATGTTTCCTGTGTTTCACATTTTTTCTTATGATCGAGACATTTTGGGAAATTTCTTACACCTACATAAATGTAAAGCTTTATTGCTATGGAAAAGTGCCGTTGATGCAACTATCCAAATGTAAGTATAAATAAAATTTTAGAAATCTCCCAACCTTTTCCACATGACTCACTAAATGACATTTCGATATTCCATGCGTCTAACATTGCACTGAAGTTATATTTGTTGTCTAGTTGATTACACAACGTTTAAAAATGATTCAACCACGTGAATGTAATCTGTTTCAAATTTCTAAAATATGTTTGGGTAAAACGGAAACCAAATAGAGAGAATACATTAAATGACATTTTGCCTCTTTGTCTTCTCTAAGCCGATGGAAGGTACGCAGCTTTCAGCTAATATTGAAAAGGGTACGCGGCCTAACAAAGGTTGAGAATACCTGTTCTCAGATCAAAGCTCGGAAATTGACCGACACGAAGCTTTGGGACATAAGCAGCAGAAAACGGTTGTCGCTTCTGGACTTGATCGATAGCAAGCTACCAAGCATCTCAACTTCCGTCCCGTAATACACTACTGGCGAACGAGCCTGCTTCTTTTCGACGCACCCTAGAGCTCTATCTACATAGTACACGCACTCCGTACAACGAACCAACCCAAGCCAAGCCAACCCTATATCTCCATCGATCGCACGCTGCACAACTGTTCTGATTTCGCTTCAAAGCGTGGCTTTGAAATCCAATTCGAAACACGCCCACTGGACGATATTTGACAAAGTTTTTCAAAGGACCATGTATGCAGAGAGTTATTATATCTGTTATGTATTGCGAAGTAGTAATACGTGTTGCAAAGTAGTAATATGTATTGCGAAGTAGTAATACGTGTTTCGAAGTAGTAATATGTACTGCGATGTTAAACGGGAAAAGTTGATCCATGTTTGTACGCCAAGGAAGTTTCTTCCTTGGTTATATTAATGTAAGTAATATGTAGAAGACGAGCAGGCACATGGGAACTATTATCATCTAGTTAGCAAGGCACACCAAGGGACTCCTGATCGATGTCTATCACAGCGTGTGGAACACGGCTCCCAACATGGCCTCAGCTGGTTCGGTTTACGGCTGTGTCGTTTTCGGTCGCTTTTTTTCTCTCTCTCTTTCTAACGTAACTTCTACTTTCGGAAAGGAACGGGTATCGAAGATCGAAGCGTGTAAAGTAATAGCTATAATATAGATGTAATGAACCGTTCATAAAAACGAGAATAAATATTTGGGACCCTGGTGGACGTAATACGGAGGAACCCGATATTAAACTAAACAGAAGACAAGCAAACATTCAGCACGTATTTGATCAGGCATTATTCTGCTGATTCATCACAAGTGCTAGTAGCTCCCATTATACAATAGTACAGCAGACGTACAGAAGATCTTTTATTCCAACCAGGCTAACCGCACTGATTAAAGCCGGATATGCTTCCGGGAAAAAAGGCAATACGCAAAACCACTTTCCGTTGTGAATTTGTGCGGGAAATTATAGAACGCAATACTAAGATTAATACTTCATCTAAAATCTAAATTTATTTATTTATTTAATTTCTCCCTGTTTTGTTCACGCTATCAAATAAAAATCTAAAATCTTCGTTTGCGTAATGACCTTGATAGGGGTGTTTTGTATTAAAAATTGATCATGCACTGATCTGTTTCCGAAGCCTAAGATTTCTTCGAAGTCCACTGGTATGTTTTTGCTTCGCAGTTTGCTGAATAAAACATTGCGCTCCGGTCTCAGGGACGGGCATTCCATGATAAGATGCTTCACTGTTTCATCTTCCTCCCCACAGAAAATTGAAATTAAAAATTCAAGAAGAACAGGTAATCATAGTTTGCAGGCTCCTGAGCTTATCCGCACCGATTAGTGATGGTAATCAGCGACTGTTCATCACAATCGCATTCTGAAGATACTCTTATTCCACTATTTTGTAAAATTGATTATAACTCAGAATGATGGATTCAAACAAGCGCACTAGGAACGTGTTAGTAGTATAAATTAAACTAGAACTTTGGAAGTACGTGTCACGATCAGTAATTGCAAAAACGTTACTTATTTCTTATTTAAATAAATAAGTTTGTATGAATTATTAATATAGTTATTTATTGGTTTTAAAAACGAACTACGTAGCGGTAGCGAAAACACTATCGTCTTCAGCTTTCTCTTTTTTCTTTTCCTTATTTTTTATACGCAAAATAAGCACACATAGGAGAAAGTGTTTGTTAGATAATATCCTCTTGAAAATCATTACTATATAACTTCGTTTTTAAAAATCTTGTCTACAAAGCACAATTGCTATTTCATACGCTCTTCTGGATTATCTGGCTTTTACTCATAGGAATATGGAGTCATACGAACCCAATTTGATCTAATTACAAGTGTATATGCCTAAAATTAGTCATCTGCGAGAAAAAGGTGCAATCTGGAAGGAATTCTGTGCACTTGTTGCAGGCACGTCAGAACCGATGTAGTATGAGGCATTTGTTTCACCATGTATTCGCACGTTTCGTGGGATACGCCACCGTGGCTTGTCACCCTCGATATTGAATTATCCTACGAAATTCCAATGTTACCTTGACCCAAACATTCCCAACCCTGGAATTGATATGAGCACACACTAAACGCAGCACACTAACCAGGCCACATTCTAATTCGACTAATAAAAAGCTGCATGGTACCGAAATATAGGAATAAAACCTTATAAAACCTTTGTAAATTCAAGTGTTATTTTTCATTTGTTTTATTGAATTTGGCTTTTATTTATTTTTAATTTATTTTATTTTATAGATTTATTTTTTATTTAAATTTTGGCTTATTGCCAGCCTCCATTTGTAATAAAAAAATTGCACTCGAATATACAAAGATCACATAAAATTTAACTGAATAACAAAAGGGTTGTTGGGACACATCCAGGAGGGGTTAACTGTTAATTACATTGTGCATTTCCGTGGTTAAGCCAAAACTTTAATCAAATCAAACGCCAACAGCTTCTTTAACGAAAATACGAAGGACGGCAGATACCCACCGACAAATTTCGACTGTGAATCTTAAAAATCTTGGCACCGATTTCGCGACAATTCGTGCCCAAAGAACTTTTTATTTTAATTTTGAAATAAAGCATATTTCTTAAAGCTTTACTATTTTCGAACGGCAAATATTATAGTTTTGGAATTCCATGTCTGTTTCTTTTCTGACAAGTATCAAAGTGAGTGACAGTTATTTCTAACTTTTTTTAAATCTGCTTTTACTCTACCGCAAAGTTAGTGAGATTTTTGGGGAAAAAAGGCAAGCAAGCTGGCACTCGAGACTTTCAAGAATTTCTAAGAAAAGAAAGCCGCTCGAATCACCGTTTCTAATTTTCTCCCTGAGTTCTTTCCCAGAAGAACTCAAGAATTGTGCCAATACAGTACGATATACGTGGAACGGCGTGCGATATGGTTGACGTTGCCAAGTTTTTTTTCGAGTCGCCCAAAAGCCCTTCGGGCTCTTGATCATGTATTTGCTTAATGAGAAAAAATTTGATTCTTTCCACAAACAGAACTAGTCCTTCGTCTTCTACGTCGAAGAGCCCGAAAGCTTCTTAACAAATATGGGATTTTAGCAGCGGTTGGGAAAAGAAATCATGTCAACCATTGTCCATCCCCAAAGTCCGTCCTTGTGGGAAAGAAACACTAATCAAACGGATTTCGGAAAACAGAAAGAAGCCGAAAGAGAATCGGTCAGAAGGTACGTTTCGAGGGTAACAGGAAATAGCAAAGGATAAAAGGACGCACTTGGCACTTCATACGGTACGAGAGCCAGTTGAAGAATGACAAGAAGACGAAAAAGAAGGCAATAAAGTCGACGGATCCAACGGTCTTTGTGAGAAAGCGAAAGTACGAGGATTTTTTTAGGTACGTGAAGAATGCCCACGTACTTGAACTGGCTTTGTTCATTTCGAGGCACCCGACCTTTACGCTAAGCTAAAGTTCAGTCTCCTTTTCCAACGGACGTCCGATCAGACAAACCTAAACCGCACAGTCTGGTTTCTGCGAATCCAGAGGTCACCACCAGGCAATAACAAAAAATCTTACTGTTGCTAATGCCAGGAGTTTTTTTATTATTTAAATGAGAACATTAGCTTAGGAACGATAAAAAAATCAATGTTAAAATGAACCAACGTTTGTAAAAAGAGTTTTTGCGAATCACAGTTCGACAATTCTGTTGCTCGAGGCGCTCGAACTACTCAGATGGCTTATGATTTGTTTTTTCTTCTGCGTCGTCAGCGTCAGCGATTTCGCCAAAACCACAGTATAAGGCTTACACAGTAGGATAACAGGTCTATCTTCCAATGTTAAAGGGCAATAGACACCAAAAATGCATATTGAGTTTTTGACGGTTTCTGATACAACACATCATTCTAAGAGCAAAGAATTTTGTTTCGAATTTTTCTGACCAACCGTTCTCGAGTTATTTAATTACAAAGTTTTGGCATTTTCCCGCCACGAAAGATGTGACGTCACCTGCGTGAACAGCACGGGAGGCGCGGCTTACGGGCGCTTGCTTATACACAGTGCGGTTCGACCTCCTCTCGTTTTGATGTAGTTTTTGTGACAAAAATGGATAGCCAGCTGCCATATAAGCCAAAAAAAAACATAGTGGTAACTATTGTGTTGCATACGGCTGCAATAACAGTGGAAGATCGGGTGTAGGAATTTATAGTTTTCCAAAAGATAAGCTAAGTAGACGGCAATGGGTTTTACAAGTGCAGAGAACTAGGGCTGACTTTGTGGACTCCAAAACTACTGGTGTACGTCTCTGTGCGGAACATTTTTCTGAAGATCAGTTCGACAGTAGTGTCGATCAAAGAATTGCTATGGGATTTCGAGAAAAAGAGTCTGGTAGGCTTTGTTGCCTACTGCTATCCCTTCTAAGTTTTACAGGCCGGCTACTGTGCCTGGGCTCCGCAGCACTCCGACACCTCGAAAAACTTCTGCGATTGAGAACAGACAACGTCATAACGTAAGTGTATTTACAAATTCGAATGTCATATAAGACTAAATCAAACGCGCTCTAGATTATACAAGATTTGCTGCGGCAAAGCGAAAGTGCTGTCCCGACAGTTAGCACTTCGACGACAGTAAGCACGTCAGACTCACTTTCCTCGGAGTTGCAACCCGAAATAAATATAGTCATACCTTGAACTGAATATTATCGAAAGAGAAGAGAATTTGACCGAAGCTAACATGCAAGATTTTTCTTCCTCTGTAAATCTATCCATTTTCCTTGCCAGGGAAGTCACTTTCACTGATTGTTTACTAGCAAAACACACTTCTGTACCTACCAGTGCCGCTCAAAAAACGTCACGACAGTTTACAATGGTCAGGGGAGAAAAGGGAAGGTCAGGAAGAAAGGTGACCCTTTTTTGGAATATTGTGTTACCTTTGTGAAATCTTTTTCCTAGTAGATTAGGAATGCCTACTTACTGGGGGCATGGGTAAGTCTGTGAATCCATTCCCTCCTATCTTCCTTCAGCCCCACACATCCTCCTGAGACCGAGAAAGCTCGTCGAAAAACTTAACATTGGAAGATAGCCCTGTTATCCTACTGTGTAAGCCTTATACTGTGGCCAAAACTTCTCAATACTTCCTTAAACAATTCCAACAGTAAAGTTTTTACTCTTAATGTCTTGTGCATATCGTCGAGATTTTTTTAAAAAAAAACATCTTGGTAAATTTACAAAAAGCGAATCAAATTTTAAGTTTCTTGCAGAAAAGCAATTTCCAACATTGAATCGCAAAGTCAGCTCTGGAAGCCTACTCTGCACGTAGACACTGCACTGAAATGTACAGTACGGTAATGAGCAAAAAAATGTATTTGTAAATAACCTGTATATATAAATAATGCAATTGATGATGTAGAAGTATTGATGCTCACATTACATTCATTCCCTTGAGGCTGTATATCAACCATACATTGATATCAACTGCCGTTTGTCTGACATTTAGACTTCGCAAAGTTAAGATATACCGGACACTGTAGCTCGACAATTAAGCTTCTTTGCTACTTACTGACTTGAGGTGGCTTTTTTAAACACTCATTTCGTTTGTGAAATACAACTGGATTCATCTAATCAATTCAGAGGTGTTAGCTATATATTTTCCCCCCACAAGGCGACCGCTTTCAAATTTCGCTCTGCACCTGTCACTTCATAACCTATTGATAAAGCTTTTTTTGCCCCTTAATGAAAGTAATACAGTTCTGATAGCTCCTTACCGTACAACATGATTGTTGCATAGTAGTACTACTAGAAGCTTATACTACTATATATATTATTATTATTATTATTATTATTATTATATGATACTATTATTGTACATGAGAAACTCCAGTTTTGCCTATACTAATCGTGGATCAATGGTGATTGACAAGTTGAAGTGTTAACAATTGTTCCGGACTGAAGTCCAGAAAGGGTTAAATCCCTTCGTTCCCTTTGTCCTAAGTTTCGAACCTTTTCTAACCTTTTCGTTTCGTTCTCGTTTCCCTTTTTTTTGCTGCTTGCAGAGGTAATGCAAGCACATCTTATCTAACCTGCCAGGTAACGTTTTCTATAATTCGATGTGAAAACGTTGTTTTTGTGTTTTTGAAGAGTTTGATAGACCAGGCAGTCACCGTCGGCACACGTAAGAATAAAGTTGTACGTTTTCCTGGCTCCCTGAACCAATTCCTTTGGGTTACTGTTTCTTTATTTGCGAAACGAAACTTTTCGTTTCGCAAATAAAGATAGTTTTCGTTACCACCTCGTATTTTTCTACCTCGCTTCTCGTTAATAAAACCCGTTATTTCTGGTCTTTGTTCGAACGGACATACGCGTGGCACTTCTCGGTCCGTCCGCAACAACAATAGAACTTGAAAGTAACGTTTTAATGGCAGCAAAGGTGTTGCGTTTTGCCCTGTGGCAATGAACTTCAATGAGTCTTTATGAGGTGACCGTGAGGCGAGTTCGTAAGGCGCGTGCATATAGGTGTAATTTAAAGGAAGACAACATAAAGAAAGAATGCTCGGGAAGAAAGTTCCATGGCAATAAGCAAAATAGGAATGCTACCGCTGAAGGTACAAAATTATTCCCGCATATCCGCGTATTTGTCGGGATCCTCTGTCGCTATTTTGCTTTTTGGTATTCGTATTGAAAATTCTTTCGCGGTAACTGCTCGAACCTAACTCGCCTGAATATCTGGAATCGACTGTGCACATTTCACATCAAGTGTTCGGTCGCTTCTTTGGGCCTTGACCGCATGGCGCCGACGCTTCAGCTGACGGTGAAAAATCTCGTATTACTGTCTTTAATTTCTGTAAACCAATGTCGATTATTTACATACGTTAGCAAACTTAAAGTAAGCTTTAGAATGTTCAGGGAAGAGACACATCCTTTTGATATTCCTTTTACACGCCCCTTTAGCACTGAAATTAACAAATGCCGAGCGAAATCTGGATTGTTTTCACTAATTTTACAAAATTTCTGTGTATTCAGGGGAGGAATTTTTTTTTTGAGGGGGTGGTGGTCGACCCCCCCCCCCGAAATGTTTCCGACATATGAAAATGTAGGTTGCCTTCGCGTGTATTACGCTAGAAAATCTAAACCAAAATGTATTGCGCTTATTAAGAGTTTTAAGGCTCTAAAAAGCAGTTTTTTCATGTATCCCCCTTCCTTATTTACAAAAATCAGCGTGAGGGAAGGCTAGTTCGCAAAACTTTAGACGTTCTTTCTGCGTTTTGCTCCTTCAGGCTTACACTGCGTCTCCCCTACATGTAACGTTTCCCTAACTTTTTTCTTCTTTCACTCTTCTTATCCCCCTGCTTTCCTGAAAATAATGGAAAACAAAACACAGGAGTTTTTAGACAGTTGTCAAAGGCTGCGGTCCCACTTAGAGGAATTGCAACCATGGTTATTATGACCTATGGTTATCATGACGTCATTCCCTGTAGTTTATGATAACACCAGGTCACATCTCATCCGCTCTTTGTGGTTATAATCGATAAAACAATACGTAAGATATCGATATCTGGCGGTGATTACAAATGTATGCATCCACACTGCGTTATTGGTAGCTTCAAGAGTCCTAAAATCACGCGAAGGGCGGTCTTCCAGCAAGACCCAAGGTCAAGAGCAAATAACCATGTTTTTTTGGTAGGACTTACGAGAGAGGTCACACTAGGCAGTCAACCCTGGTTATTCGGTAAAATAACCTTATAGTCATTATAACGAGAGGTCCCACTAGAACAACTCAGGTAGTTGCGTGGGAATCCTCTGGTTATAATAAGTACGAAAAAGAGTACGGTTATTTGCACTGTGCCTTGGTTATAGACAGACCGCTCTCTTTCCATTTCCCTTTTATGCATGAATCATATATCCAAACGTAAAATAGGGGTATTGAAAAATGTGATTCAGTGAAAATCTTAAAATATTTCATTTAAAAAAATAATTTCCTTTAATTTTAAAAAATAATTTTATTTAATTTAAAAAGTAATTTTATTTAATTTTAAAAATTATTTGTTTAAAATAAAGTTGTCTTACAGTATTTGTATTTTAAAGCCTAGAGCAGCTTCTTTTAAATGATAAGAGCATTTTTTAAATTGTAGTTTCTCGTTTACGACACTCATTTTTTCATTTGCAAGCAAGGCCGTATTAAAGGTGGGTTTGACCCCACCCCTCGTGATCTTGAAATTTTGAGTTTATAATGGTGAAGACAGGAGCATGCCCAGATATTCGACAAAATGCATAATAAATCCCCCTCTTCTGAAGTGCAATTGGATACGTGCCTATGTGCAATTAACTTCAATTTTTAGCATGTAAGTTGTTCACTATCCAAACTGTCCCTTTCCTTTATCGGCTTATTACATATAGGCTACAATTATTTTTCTCTACTGTGGACTAATTTTCAAGATTGAGAGAACTAGAAAATACAGTCTGAGAATGTAGAAATCCTTTTCTAGGAAAATTTCCAGGATAATTTTTAATTGTTCGCTTCCGGATGAATCGCCAGAGATTCTTAAACTCTTAACACTGGTAAAGAAAGTTCGTTCCTGAGCGAAGTTTCCAGTTCATTGTGGAAAATGGACAGGGATGAGCACTTTTGTATAACAACGAAAACTTCGGTGACATGAAAAGCGATATTTGGGCATTTGCGCGATTTAATTCAAAATAGCTTAGCTGTAGAGAATGCGCAATTTTGATTTCCATTCCGGTTAAAAGAACACTGCGCTAAAGTTGCGGAGTCTAAGAACGAAAATCGAGTTTCGTAGCCTTTCAAAGAGCTACTGTGTCAAAATCCACAGCAGTTAAAATGTTTCATGACAAGTGCAATGCTGCCGTAAAGAATTTGGGTCGAAAATGGATTCGTATTCCTATCGGAAATTGCAGAATTCCAGTCGTAATTTTCCACTATGAGTTGGAGTAATAAGACAGAACATATATCCGAAGAGTTCCTGCACATTATAAGGTTATCCACAAAGAAGGGCATACTGTAATTATTCAAGCAGCCGTAGATTCTTCTATTCGTTTTGTTTATGTGAACACTAGCGGACCAAGATCCATCCATGAAGCTAGGGTATTTGTAAACAGCAATACTATTCACTGCCGCCTAGCAGGATAATCTATTCCCTGACGAAAATAGAAACATCCCGGGGAAACCAAATTATTGTAAAACAAAAGACAATTTTGCGTGACTTTCCCTAGTACAGATCCCGGATCTTCTCTTCATTTGCAGTCTTCTAAGGTTACGATTGCAAAAATAGCAACATTTCAAGGGACAGTTAATAATAAATCACTGATGGAATCATATAGATATTTAATTCGAGTAAGTTCTGGAATAACTAGTTGTTATTTGTAAAATAAAATGTATGTATGTGTTTTTACAGTAGCAATAAGAATCATATATTTGAAAGTCGCGCGAGGAGCCTAAACTTTGTTCATGCTAAACCTGCTCCTTCTCGTGGCTGAGATAACCATGATATAATCACACCAACCACCTGGTTGTTCTAGTGTGACCTCGTTTATCATAACCAAAGGTTATTAGAACCAAATAACCATGGTTGTTCCCCTAGCAGGGTTGTTGTCGAGACCAACCTTCTCGAGATCGAGACTGAGACCTTCCAAATTTTGTCGAGACCGAGACGAGATCGAGACCTTAGGTTTCGAGACCGAGATCGAGACCGAGACCATCAAAAATGGTCGAGACCGAGATCGGACTCGAGGTCTCGAGATCGAGACCGGTCTCGAGGCCAAACCTGGTCTCGAGACCAAACCCGATCTCGAGACAGACGTAAAATGGTCAGCTGAATCTTCACTAATTACAAACTTACGATATCTATTTAAAAGTGTAGGAGATACGTACGTAAAGAAAATTCATTTATTGACAGACGCAAGCATTAACATCGACAACGTCTCATCGGACAAATTTGCCCTGTTGGGTCTCATTAAAAGGCCACTTTTACTAAAAACTCTCTCAACAGGAGCAGAAGTGGCGGGTACAGAAAAAACTTTTTCAAAAAAAGGCGTTAGTGATGGATTCTCTCGAACAGCGGTAGCCATGTTCTCGTATCTCTCCACTTTGTACAAATACTCGCTAATTTGTGCTTTCACGGTCTTCTCACCTACTTCGCTGGACGCATGCATATTTTTTTCTTTTTAGCATACAAAGAAAGAAGCGACTTTTCTGATTTCCTCTTTCTAGAGGCATTTTCGTGGCTAAGATCGGAAGGGATGTCAGTGTATTGAATGGTGCCATTTAAGGTTTCTTTTTCAAGAACAGATTGCCCTTCCTTAGAAATCAAATCTGTAAAGTATGATTTAAGGTAAGCTTTCTGTGCTTCGTCACCCGGATGTTCCTCTAGCCACAAGAAGCCGTAACAGGGGTCCAGAATGGTAGCAATGGGGAAGATTTTGTTGTAAAAATTGTCACCTGTGTACTCCACAGGAATGTGAAGAAGGCTTAACAAAACGTTGAATCGCAATTTTAACGACGAGAGCAAGGTTTTCACGAGATTAGTGTTAAATTTTAGTCTTTCTTGCAGCGAAAGTTTATTCAGTAAAGCCAGTACAGAAGGCACCACACAACTTATTGTACAGTACCGGTCCCCTTGAACCAAAGTAGTAACTTCGTCGAACGGTTCAAGAACTTCGATTAGTTCTTGCAAGTTCTCCCAGTCTCTTGCCGTGAATGCCAAACTACCCAATTTGTTTCCTGTTGTAAACTGAAGATATTTTCTGCTGTCAGGAGAACCTACAGCAGCCAGTTGCTTATACAGGCTATTCCAGCGCGTGGAATTCGCGACTGGGATAACTTTACCATTGCCCATTATTTCTTCGAAGGATGTCTTCGCTGACGAGCTACGGTGCAGAATATTGGCTAGTTGACAACACTTGGCAATAACTGAGTTATTGCTAGCGACTTTTAATCCATCGCGGACGACTAG
>JAHZNP010000342.1:0-73507 GCA_020615345.1 Triops cancriformis
AACACCAAACACCCATGAAAACTGGAGGCTCCTCCGACTGTCCAAAACAAGATACCGCGGATACAATTTGGACTTGGGTGTAGTGCGATTTGTCCGTGTGTTTTGCCATAAGAAAACTAATCGGTAGCCTTTTTTAAAAATACATAATAGACTTGAAATATCTAAACGAAACTTAACAGTTATACTCCCTTTCGATATAAGAATCATCCTAGCTCAAGTCAGTGCAAGGAAACTCACGATTTCGTAAAAGTGATTATTCACAACAAGAAAAGGCAATGCAAATGGCTGAGTCCAAATCGTACTAAATCATCCCTTTGGAATTTAAAATCTCGTGCAAGAAAAGGACAGCGATTTTAGAACAAACTTTTGGAGGAGTTATTCTCCAACTTGTCAGCTACATAAAAGTAATTTTTATTTTACTTTTAGATACACATTGTGAGTGCTACAACGAAATAATCAGGACCCGTTTCTTACAAAAAGTGCCAAAAATTCAGTTTTTATTTATTTTCTCAAAAACGGTTCAATATTTTTCGACGAAAATTTCCTCATGAAAGCTTCGTCGTATTCACTAAGTGTACAATTTTTTTCAGGTCCAAACCTGTCGTAGTTCATTAGTAATTATTTTTGTACGGTTTGTCCCACGTGTAAACTGTCCCATCCCTCCTCTACTTCGAGAAAAATGGAGTGGTAAACGCAATATCATCCACCCAAGTTTTCTTTGTAATCGTCCATGTGAGAAGGCCTAAAGACTGTTGTCTGATTTTTAGCTATGTAAGCGTGTGACAGACTTGCGCCGATTTGGACTTGAGGTGGTCTTAAGTCCGATTTAAGATTATTTTTAAAAAGAAAAAAAGGCTTGAGATTTCTGTCAAGATATTTCGCATGGATTCGGACTTGATCTTGATTTGAAACGTAGCTGTTTGCAATGCTTTGGAAAGGCTTTAAATACAAAAGCGGATTTGTCAGGGTGAATTTGAAAGCTCTGTCTTGGAATGTTCCTCAGGGAAAATTACACTCTTGTTATCGTTTTCACTTCACGACAACGTAACAACAAAGGATTATGAAAGCGGTATGTAATCACCCGGCTTCTTTTAACTTTTCTTTGTTTAACTTCTTAAAGTAGTGTTCATACTTTCGACATTGCAATTAATAACAAATTTGAGTCCAATTTGAGATTTTTCGTTATGGGAATATAAGTACTTACGATAGGTTAAAAGTTGTTACTTTGGTATTTGTGTGGAAATAAGAAATGTAAAGGCTTGACATGGATCGGTCAAATCCACTAAAAGAACTTGAGATTGATTTAAGTTATTTTTTCTGTGGATGTGATTTGGATTTGGACTTGCATCTTTGGCGGTATTAAGGCTTGGGACTTGGATTTTGATTTTTCGAAATAAAACGGAATGGTCTTGGATTTTGTTCAAGATCATTTTGGGGGGCTTAGGCACAAGTCTGGTGGGTGTAAACAATGTGTTTAGTAATGTTTAAAAGTTCACGTGGCCCAGTATGTTCTAGACGTAGTAAAGCTTCGTTCGGGGTTTTTGAAAGTGAACACTGCGTGGAGATTTTTTACAGGTTTAGCTCGTGCAGACTGGGAAGTTATTGTCGTAAGCTTGCGACAGGGGGGTTAGGGTGGTTTGTTAACATATGGCTTCCTGTTCCGGTAGAACAATAAAGTTTCCTTTCTGTCTGGCACGCTTTAACCTTTCGGGAAATATTTGGGGGATAATAACAGATTTTTTGGCTAGATTGTGCATAGCGTGAGTGACATGCGAGTTTGAGGAAATGAAATGTCATTCTTTTTCTTTTCTTTCGTTTTTTTGTGTTTTGTGGAGGCTGATTTGGCGTATTGATTTGTTAACGACCCTGAGACTTTTTTTCGGTGAACTATGCTGGTTATTCATTCGTAGAATGGTTACGGTGCAAAACTTTCACTAGTAAAGGAAAAAGGAAACGCCCCCTATCGGCCCCCCGTCTTCCTGTCCTAATAAGTGTTGTTGATTCAACATCTTTTTTTTTCATTCATCAAACGAAGTTTTCGAGTGAAGAGAACTACAGTTCGCTGACTGAGCAATATTGAATTAGAACATTGTATGTGCAATACATGATAACCTTGACGTAACCATTCTACATCATAATCCTGATGTTGCGAACACGAAGAACAAAATACATGTAATGTACCTATAAATCTGAAAGTAATAGAACACTGTATATGTCAATATGGGTTCGTTACTTATTGGATTGATTTTGAGTATATTGATTTTAAGTTGATAACATCAGAAGGAGTCTAATATAAATAGGAAAATTGGAAACTTTTTTATTTTTATCATAAAATATATAAACTTAAAATACATATAATATTTATATAAACGCAACACTAGCAGTTTCGGTATGGCACTTAAAACTTCATAATTTATAAATCCGTATTAACTAAAAATCTCTACTTTTTTAGAAAACCTGTATTACTTATAAATCTGTATTATCTATGAAACTGTATTATTTACAGATATGTATTATTTATGAATAGGTATTATTTATAGATATGTATTATTTACATTTTTGTAAAGAAAACTTGTGAGTTTCACATGTATATTTTGTAAATTTTGCCGATAGTTATTTGTAGATTTTTTTGTTTTGTAGTTTATATAATACTGGTACTTTTCATACATACCATTTGTGAATGTTTTGTCTACGTATGTTTCTCTACGTAGTTTTGAAGAGAGTATTAAACTACATTACGTTAGCACAGAGATGGGACATCGAGACCTTGTCTTGGTCTCGAGACCGGTCTCGAGGGTATGGAGGTCTCGGTCTTGGTCTTGTCTCGAAAGAAAAAATAGTTTGTTGGCCTCGGTCTTGGTCTCGAAAATCTTACCATGGTCTTGGTCTTGGTCTCGATGCCTTGGTCCCGATTTCAAAGAATATGGTGATAATTAATGTAAGCGGAACTCTTCGCACTTTCGAGTTTACTTAGGTCCGTTTTGAATGCCCAAATGACTCCTTAACTTTCTAATCCAAGGTCCACTAAACGCTTATAGGCGTTGTCTTTGATAGAAACTTTAATTGCGAAGTGAAAGGCGTTGGTGTTTTGCGTAATTCTAGGAAAATACTCATTCGAAAATACGTACGAAAATAATCTTCTAATATCCTTAAACTATCCTTATTTCACTTAACTGCGTATACAGCCCAATGTATCGAAAAAGTTCAGTCTTAGTCCAACATCAAGCGAAAATGGAAGTCAAAACCGTCCCAACAAAATACCTTCGGTCATCGAGTTCGGCCATAAAGATTTTTTTATTATGATTCGGCAAGGCAGAAATGGGTTGCTACGTGTATATTTTGTTCACCTACTAAAGACCTTCGTGAGGCCTCTGGAGCGACTTCTAAATATATTATGTATGTTATATATAAGTTTTATATATGTATCTATAAGTATTGTATAATTATATTTAAGTACGTTATATGTAGGTTTTTTATATGTCACTTTAGGGTTTTTTCTGCTAAACTATTTATAATGTCTTAGCTAAACTGTTACTTAACTATTTATATAGACACTTAGAAAGGAATCAAATGTCTGACGACACTAACAGTGTTGATGCTTGCCTCTGTTAATAAGTAGATTTTTATAAGTATATCAAACTTTTTATGTTTATTTTAATTTATATTTAAATTATTTGATTTTGTATACTGTTACATTTATATTGAAACGAAGCAAACATTTGTGGATTATTGTGTAAATAAATAATTAGTTTCTTCTGTAATTATATTCTTTTATAACAGCAAATGCCAATCTTTTACAACAAAAGTCAAGACAGATCTTGGTCTCGAGACCGGTCTTTGGTCTCGGATTTTTTTGTCGGTCTCGTCTTGGTCTTGGTCTCGAAAGCTGCGGTCTTGGTCTTGTCTCGGTCTTGAACACTTACGACCGGTCTCGATCTTGTCTCGGTTTCGAGAAAAGTCGGTCTCGTACCATCTCTGCGTTAGCATGGTTTTAAGGTTCTAAACGGCAACAGGAGCTTAAAGTTCATCAGATACTCTTGATAACCTTAAAAGAGTCTTTTTGTGTCTGTGAATTACACCGCAGAGCGTCTTTTCCACGCTTTAAGATGTAAAGTGAGTTGGTCGTGACACTGAAAGCGTCTTCTTGCCCTTACCTGTCGTAAAACGAATGTTATACTTCGACCCAGAAAAAAAGATACTTTGCAAAGGAACAGGAAGTTGTCACACATAATACGGGTAGAATAAAACGTGTAAAAGAGACAAAAAGAGTATAAAGACTCTACTTTTTAGTCAGTTTTATGACATAATCATTCCCAGGATAAAGCTGCGTGAACGGAAAAAACTGTAAATGAGCCCTGAACGAAATTAGGTCAACAAGTCTTTTAACCTATTCAAGGCCTGGATTGAGTGTAATACTGTTTTTGTGTCCTTAACTGTATTTGGAGGACATTTCAATGAAGATTTCTAGAACGATAGGCGAGAAGTATTTTACATTGATTTAATGACGTCATTCGACCATGGAACGAGCCAACACGTGGCTTTGGAATGTTCCAGGTTTGAATTCAGTAACACGATGCGACGCCGTCCGACTACTAGAGCCGTCTGTTGAACACTAAAAGCCTTACAGGCAAAGCATCGCGTATTATTGCCCTAATTCATTCCAAAAGCACTTTAGCTTATATTAAATTGTTTTATAATGTATCGCTACCGTGACGTAGATCATCTTTAAATCCAGTAACGAACTAACTAAATTTCGTCACATATTTGCGTCTGAATTTTGTTCCGGATGTTTCTATTCCTAAACTCACTAATGTAAAATTTCGTCAAAATTCCATTGCGCTAACTTTTCAAACTAGAGAGAAAGTAATTTTCGAGCAAAATTTCCCTTGAGGGGTAGTAAATTGGTCAGCGAGTTAAAAGAATTAATTTGGAAGCAACGAACTCATTAGAGTTCATTCAAATGCAGACGAGATTCAGAGGTATGGATCATTCAAATGCAGACGAGATTCAGAGGTATGGACGACAGACTTTACAAAGTAACTTAATAGTTCAATATCTTCCAACTTGGCACCGAGTGAAGGTGCTGTGGTATAAGTTATACAATAAGACGCAAATTATATTGAAACAACTTGTAACACCAGTTTTTTAAGGTAATTGGAATGGCTAAAAACTTGACCATTTCGTTCCAGAACAACTCATTTTTATTTAGCAGAAATAAAAAGCTTAGAAAAAAATGCTTTTAAAGCTTGTTTCCTGTTTGTTGTGATGAAATGAGACTCATCCCACGTTGTCTTTTCTTTTTCTTGTTATTGTTGTGCAGGTTGTCCATGAGGATGACCGCAGATGAGGAAATCGCGCCGTTATGCCGAGTGGTGGAAAAACCAAGGGATCCTGACCGAACGCGAGATCTTTTTGGTGTCCAACTAGAAGTAAGTTATTTTCGAACCATTAAAGAAACATTTTGAACATTACTTAGGCGCTTTTTTATTTGTTTCGTGTCTTTTTTTCTTTTCGTTTTACTTTTTTTTCTCTTTGTTTCTCTCCTTTGGAGTATTAAAAGAATCGCGTGAAATTCTACGTTTTCTTTTCTTTATTTTTTCCATACAAATAAATCGGTACTACCTTGTTTAAGTGTGTAATCGGTGAGAGCGGAAGATTCCAAAGCAGGAAACCAACATGAACATCAATAAAGAAGAGGAAAGCGTATCGGGATATCAAATGCTGTGCTTGACCAAGGTTCCAAGCAATCTTAGAAATGTATAAAACTTTTGGTTCTGCTCCCTGAACGCATTCATGTGCAAATCCCCGACTAAATTGCCACATGAAAACGACATCCCAACGCGCAAAGAAGTTGTTGGAGGCTTTTACAGTCCAGTGGCGTTAATGCGCCACCGAAACCAATGCGATCAACTGTAAAGGAATTTTTCAGCGCCTATAGCACTTTGTTCCTTCTCTTCTTTCGTTAAATCATATCCACTGTATACGTTCTGCATTTTTTGCGTGTTTTGCAATGCGTAGGGCGAAAGAACGGAAAGGCAATGAAGCTTAACCGGGGTGTTTTGAGTTCAGTTGTAAATAAGGTTGGGTTTTCTAAATGTATTTTCTTTGAAAGGTGACGAGTTTGTTGCTTGAAGGAGAGCGTCGCAAATTGAGTGTCTTGCAGCGCGAATTACGTGGAGCGTTGAATACCGAACCGGGATCTCTGAAAGCCAAAGAACGCCAACAGCATGAACTCATTCTAGCCATTTCGTAAGACAAACACTTTCGCATCAGTTCTCTTGTAAACTTTTAAAAATGAAACTTGGCGAAACATGAAATAAGAAAATAAGAAAAAAATAGATATTCAGTGTCATTGAACGACAAAGAGGTGTGGTTCTAAGTTTACTGTTTTTTTAGGCGAATTCAGCAACAATATGACCAACTCGAGCAAGAGTACCGGCAATCCTGTATCGGAGCTTTGATCAACGCTAACACACGGGGGTGCGGAAAAGTAACAAATTTTTCATTTCTGGTTTCTTACGTGAAAGAATGCGGAATACATACATGTTCTTTTTTTAAAATTTAGAGCAACAGAAGTCAACCTGCTATCGGGTTAAAACAAACTCCTAAAGCAAGGGTAAGTGAAACTCTTTTTATTTCAATATATCAAAGTGCGTCAACTGATCACTAGAGGGATTACTGGCGTATAGGGTGTTTCGTGACGCAAGCTAATTCAAGGTGACGTAGATTGACCATAATTAATTGAAGGAAAGCTGCGATTTACAAAAGTTCACTAGAATTCCACTTTTGGTAAACTTCGTCACTTACGAAGAAATTTAATATGAGTTACGCGGCAGACTCGTAAACTTAGCAGAGTTTGTCTTGAGGATTGGTGGGAAAATATGTATGGGGATGTTACGTTGTATTTTGTAAACCTATTATATTTTAGTTCATTAACATCGTATCTTCATTTTGTATCTCTGTAGTATATGTAATACTATATCGTTGTATGTGTTATTTCCTTCAAGCCCCGAGTAGGCTTCGGTCTATTGTTGGCTGCTTACACTCGTGTCTTAATTAATTGCACATATTTCATTAGACTAGAGTTGTTAAATGAGTAGTACGTTCTGATTGCCCTTTGACGCGGGGCAGAGAACAAAGCGGGTCGAGAGTTGAGAAGACAACAGAGAGACATGTTACTGTATTCCTTTTCTGGTATTGTTGAATTTATTCAACTTAACTTAATTTATTTGAACTTTCTCCTCTCTAGAAATTAAAATTGGAAGAAAATTTCACCGTATTTCTCTTATCTATAGAAAATTGCAATTTCGTTGTTGAACGTGCATTAAATTTCACTAATTATTCCACGTGGGACACGTCCTACTATCTAGCGGTCTTTTGTCACAAGTTGGCTGCCTAACGCATGACCGACTTCCCAGTCTTGTCCCTAGGTGGCGCTATTGATGGAAAACAAATTGTTCAAAAGCTGGATGACAAATATAGAAATTGTCTTCACGTCGAATCGTATGTCAATTAGAAAAAAAATAAAAAACTATTTTTCTGCAATTTACTATGTTTAAATGTGTTTTCTGTTTTCATCGTATTTTTATTGCAAGTGAATTACTATGGCGATTCTTGCTGCAAATAAAACAAGCGAAACGTTGCCATAACTCCTTGCGTAAACTTTCCGATACCTCAACGAATTAGTTAGTTGGTTCTTTTTCCAGAAGAAAAGAGCTCTCGTTTCACTCAAAGTTCCCCGTAATCGATCGAATGCAGTTACATGGTCAGCTGTCTCTCAAAGAATCTTCAGCATCTTGCGCCTCATTCCATTTCTTCATTCCCGGGCTCAGTGAAGCTTGTCCTCAGTTTTTCTTCAGAAATGTCTCCGCAATTCCAGCACGTCAATTTTTTCTCCCTGAATTGCTTCGGAAATTCCACCCTACCATACCAGCCGCGTTCCAAACCAACAGAGAAAAATCCCGTATTCAGCATTCAACATGGGGGAAGTTTTATATCTCTGGGAAAGGGAAAGTTACTTACTTTCAACTCACTGGAAATGAAACTTTTGACCCATTGAAGCCGTATAAACTCTTCGAAATGGACCAAATATCCTTCAGACTTGGTTTTTATTTGCGCCATTATTTATCTTTTATTTCTCCCTTTCTCTCTGTAGAAGTATCGATGAAATCTCAGGTTATTTCTCTCCCCCCATTTCATGTCCTAACGCAACACTGAGAGGGCAAAGGGAGAAAATGTGTTTTCACGGAAAGGAGGGTGGCGGGAGGGGGCTAGGGTGTGCAGGGTTTTCCGTTCCAAGAATTATTGCCAGAGCTCAATAATACCTAGGATTTCCAAACCCAAAGGACAAGACTTTTGGAGGCCAAAGAACATAAAAGTAAAACTTACAACCCCCTAACTTCCCTTTGTGTGACCGTGTGCGGTTTGGGTTCATAAAGTATGGTTTGGGGTGTGTGTGGGGGGGGGGGGTGCGAGGTATAAAAACGAACGGTTTTATATATTGGGGTAAGATGTCTTATCGAGATTCACTAGAACGGACCAAGTAACTGTAAGTTTTAACCCCCTAGGGGGAGATATTTCATGTCAGGTGGAAGATAATGTGGCCAAATTCAAGTTAGGGTAAGTTTTCTGCCTGACGAGGTCGAATTTGCGTGGTTGGGGTGGGAATCCTAGATTGCAGCTCCGTGAAATCAAGTCTGGAATGGGATGGGCACAAGTGTGTGGGACAGGTAATGCGTAATGTGCCTTACGTCTGTACCCGTTTTTTCTTAGACTTTTCTTTTGGTTTTGCTGGCGGGACGGTGTTATGAACCCTGTTCCGAGTAATATGTTATAGTGCATTGTTATTAGATTACTTGCTATAATAACGAGTTGTAAGAATGTTTGCAAGTGTTCATAAAGTCGGAGATGCAATAAGCAAAATAAAATGGGACACATGTGGGCTAACACGCCCTGGACTCGTACCAATTTTTTATGGCCACTTTTTCACTAGCGTCCCTTTTTGTAAACGATTTTTGTAAACGATGTAAACGAAAATTGTGTAAACGAAAGTGGAAGTAATGCATTCGTGGAAGAAGGAAAGATTCTTGCAAGTAACGCGTTCTAAATCAATGGATAAAAATGCGTTTTGAGCAGGTTTTGAATCGACAGAAAGGTGTGAATTGGTGTTTGGGATGCTGTGCGTTGCTTGAACTTGCATAATGAATAGAGTTCTAGTAATAACTGGCTTTAAAAAAAGGTTTGACTTATTGCAGCTCACGTTTTGGCCTTGTAAAGAAAGAATTTCCATTCTAAAGGCCGAAAGTGCAGCGTAATTAAAAGTTATGACAATTCCGTGAAGAACATATTTCAGTACTGCACCCAGGTAGTTTAATGGACTTCGTGAAAAAATTACTAAGGAATTCTGAAGAGCTGTATCACGAACTTGGAGCTAATTAGGAATCTTGTGGTAATAAGATTGACCGGGTAACAAACAAAGAACAAAAATGAAAGAAAAGGGAGAAATAATTAAATGGATGTAATGACATTCACGAATGATCTCATTAATAATGAGATATCGTAAAGGTGTACACGATTACAACGTATAACAGGGTTGTAATGATCCAACTATGCATGTCGAGCCCCCAGGGCGCGCTTAGCAACACAACGACGGTGACTCGTAACAATGAAATTCATCGTTGCCGTTTACCTGACGGGTTAAAGTTATACCTGTGCTATAATGAGATCCGTGTAATGAGCGCGTGAGTCAACATGCATCGTTGAATGATGATCTCGTTCCCCATACGACGACCAAAGATCAGTCATCGATCATGGCAACTTCATGCTTTCATATCCGTCATAAATGGAAGCACGTAATGAGTACTTCAAGAACAGAAGAGCTACTACTGAATTCGTCGCACAAATTGAAAAAGATTCTAGCAAATTTATTCCAAATGTTATACCAAGCAGTTTTTTTCATCTTAGCTCGGTACGAATTACCAATACGAACAATGTGTCCAGCCTTCGTTCAGAGAACAAATTTACTTATGCATTTTTTTCTAATTTCAGCAGCACATTCTATTAAATAATGACTCCTTAAATTTACTCACAGCAAATTTTTTCAAAATGTTTAAAAGTTTCATTGTGAATAATTCCTCCCAGCGCCATTGTAAGTAATATAGTACGCGGAACGGCTTAAAGCAAACGACCTTAGGACATACGAAAGGTGCGTTCTATACTGCAGACCAGTACTAACAATCCAACAATGAATAGACACAATTAACTTACCGACTAGACTTTCGCCCCCCGTGTGACCTTACTAAATATCGCTTTGGTGTGTGAAAAGAACTCTCGCTCACCCCTGAGTGTTCGTGTTAGGAAATCGTATGTGGAAGCTCGAAAGGTTTGACAAAAGGTTCGATTCCCCAACTGTCACTTCTCGCTGCAGCAATCCCTTACAAATCGTCCTAGCCCCACATGCACACGTTTGCCGCCGAAAGAAAGGACGGAAAGGATAAAAAAATAAGAGTGACATATCGTCGGAAAGGGGAAAAGTAAAAAAGTGTAAATGCGCAAGTAAGAAAAAAAAACAGTGGACAAACTTGGTGTGTGGTGTTGACTGTTTGGGAGCTTTCCGGGGTCAATTTCTTGCCTCGTGAGACCCTTAACAAAAGTCATCAACTTTTACATCCGACAACTGGCAGCTGTGCGAGCATTTTCATCTCGTTTCACGCCCACCCTGAGGGATTATTAGGTTTGACACGCGGGACCCCTCACTAGCCCCGCCCCTGTCGCTTATTGCTTTCCCGCCAAAACCATTCCCCCCTTTCAACAACAATTGTTCTAAAGTAAACAAAATAAACTTGGCTACACGTTCTTTTCGAAATGAACCCTCCCGACACTTAATTAGTCCTCAGTCTATCTATTGCCCTACAAAGATGTTCCTTTTCAATTTTGAGCTCAAAATTGTTTTCAACAGCAGTTGGACAAGCGGGTTGGATTCGTTTTGGATCGGGTTGGAAGCGGATTAGATTGTCCAAATGGCATTAAAAAAACATGGCAATGATGTTTTTCAACACGATAGACTCAGATTTCTATAAGTTTGATCAGTGTTAGAATACATAAGGGGTTTAGGGTAAAAAAGCGTTAAAAATTCCCATTTCTGCCTCGGAAGCGTTAGATGGAGCACGCCATTGAGCCGTTAAGCCCCGAAAGCGAGTTAAAAGAGCCGCTGGTGTTAAACACCGTGTTTACATTTTGGCCCCCAGCTATGACCAAGCGTTTTTAGCCATTTAGTATGCAAAACTAAAACCCAGTGCCGCGAGGTTCCCTGACTACGTGATTTAACTTGGAAATTGAACGTTTCCCAATGCCCCCGGAGGGCAATCCATTCTTCCACCGACCCTCTCCTATGGACCGGGACCTTCTCTCCAGCTCCCGCGTAAAACAAATCCCATTAGCAATGTAATTTTTCTAAAGTGGTACCGCGTAACACGAAGCCCGTTATGGGGAAAACTGTGTACCCTCGCGTAAAGCGAAACCATGAGGGGTAGATTTGCACCGTCCGCTACAGTTTCATTCCGCAAATGTGCAAATTAATTAGCGTAGTCCTCTTTCATTGACACTGGCGCTCCTTCATTATTTCCCGACCTGCTCATCACGCCAGCGTACGAAGGCTAAAGAAAAAGGGACAAGATACAATGAACGAACGGGGGAGAATGAAAGGGACTGATAAGATTAAGTAAAAGGAGGGTGAAGGTGGGGGGTTAAATTGAGATAGCTGCCGACCCCCTAAAGTTTGAAAAAGGGAGAGAGATTCAAGATTCATCTACAATTCGCGGGGAGGGAGATTGCCCGGGAGTTGCAGGACGTGCCTTCCCCCGCGTGGTCCGGTCTGGACTCGTCTGCGCTGTGCAATACAAGCCCTGACGGCCTTCGAACCGTGAAGGCGGGAGGGGAAGCCGCAACGAACTTGGCGAAGCCGCGGTCCGCGCTGGGTTCGGTTCCTTCCCATTCCCTGTCGTGGTCTTTTTACCGACTCCGTAGCGAAGCGTTACTTCAGTTGGGTGAGTCAGCGCCCAGAGGATACACGCTTGGCCCGTGTTGCGGCACAGAAAATCCATTCGTATCTTTTTTTTTTCCCCCTGTCTTTTTCGAATCTGCGAAGCAACGCAATTCCGTTCGCGCTTAAAGTTAGTGTTACTGTGATCGTGGGTGCTTCAGTGTTCTCAAACTTTTCACAGCATTGGATACGTTTACTTCGCGGACAATTGAGATATTAAAAGGTGTGCGAGAGACAGGTAAGGAGTTTACGTTGCTAAGCAACGGCTTTCAAAGACTTGAATGGAGATTAATGTAGCCAACGTTTGCCCAAGTTTTGATTTTCTGCTCGAGGAATAAACACTACTGGTTTCGAATTGCTAAGTACACAGAATCGTTGTACGCTTTTTTTTCTGAAAAGTTATTTTGGAAAGCGCGCTGGAGAATACCAGTTTAATTTCACTGTGGAAAAGGGTTTTTATCGCTGTGCAAATCGGGGTCACATATGAAAGACAAGTGATGGAGCTGGAAAGGACTGTTTAGAGTTGGAAGTAAGCGGCGTCCATCGGCTTAACAACACCATTAAATCAAACGATGGGGATTTTCGGGTCGAGAGAGAGGCGTGTACTTAAGGCCGGTACTACTTCGTTCACATGAATTATGCAAATAGGTTTCCCCGAGGAATTTCTGCAAGAAACCGGTCAAAAAAGAAAAATTGAGTCGTTCTACATATTCGGAATGAAATGTTAAACTAGAAGCAGTAAAATATATGAAATAAACTAGTATGTAACTAAAGTCAGTTTGTAGCAATCGGTTAGTGCCACAATAGACCCATTATCGTTTTATATCTATGAGAGAAACGGTAAAACTGTCTTAATTTTCAACAACTGTTGCAAAATTTTCTGGTAGTTTTAGGCCAGATTTTTGTAAATTACTAATACCTAGAGATACGTAGGAGATTTGGAAATTAAACACTTTCTGGTAAAGAACAAATTCCCTTATAGAATTATAAATTCTCTTGTTTTTTTCCAAAGATTTCTCGCTTTTACATTCGAAGAGTTATCAGTTAAAACTTTACTGTCAAGAATTATGCGAGAAACATGAAATAGTAAATGCGGAATCGTCAACGCAAGTTTTCCGTGTAATTGTCCATAACAGAAACCTTAGCATACTGTATTGTACAGTTAAAGAATTATAAGGTTATGTTGTTACTTTAAACTAGTGATCTAATGAAGTGCAAGTTAACTGTTCGTTATCAACGTTGCAGCAACTTCGTGTTTTAACTGAGTTGAGTAAGAAAACTAAACGAGCGATTTCTAAGATAAGGAACTTCAATGATGAAATCTCGATGTAATTATAAATGATTAAAGTAGGCGAATAGTTAGTGAAATAGTAAAAAGAAATTATTACATAAATAGAAGTAAAACCGGTAAATAATGCTTCACAATTTGATTGTATGAAGAGCTAGTTAAACTTAAAAGTTAATTTTATTAATACCAAGTTGTTAGAATTCGGTTCAAAGGGTTGCAAGTTGAATTGTGGATGAATCATTGAAAGAGCAGACAAAGGAAATGTTAAAGAAAGTTAAAGTTGTCACGTTTAACCTTTTCTAACGTTTGAATTGTGGCTGGCTAAAGCGTGTAAAGTCGAAAAAACAGCATCTGACAGCTCAGATTGCTACCAACGGCTTTGGATGAATGTTTCCAGCTTGAATTGCAACCATCTGCTGCGTTTTTCAACTAATATCCTTGTTCTTTATCTCGCACCGTTGCAAATGATAAGTTTGGCGTCCCAAAGCCCGTTAATACGAACACAAACTGCGTTCAAAGTTAAGAAAAACACATTAGGGCCATAAAGTACAACACTGATAGGGTTTGAGTATAAGCTAATTGGATCAAATCGTCTAAAACCGTTGATACGCACTTTTATCGTCTCAAGTAGCTTTGAAACTTTGATTTTCCCCCTTTTTCATGGAGAAAAGTTGACTTTTAAACTTTCTTATTTTTGCAGCTGTTAATCCTCCCTGGTTTCATTTTGTTGTCTTTTTCATTATTCTGCTTTCTTTGGTTATTCATAATACGTCCAATGGACGACGTCGTTCGTCTGTAATCAAAGTAAAAAGTTAAAAAAGATTCTCTATATTTTAAACTTTATTGCATTTTGAATCTTATTTGAAACATTGAAACTATTTATAAGGAGTTTATTGTATCGAGGTGTTTATGAAACTCTAGTCTGTGGATTAGGAGAGACATTAAGAGGATTGAGATTAATATAATTAGACCGGAGAGCAGATTCAAAGAAGACATTGAAAGAAAAGAAAAGGTTGTATTGTTGTCCGTTTGCCAAAAACCTTGACATTCTTGTCGTGTTGACACGGGAGTACGCGATTGAGGTGAAGGTCTGACTGGAAATAATCCACCTGCTCTAATTAGACCCTTTTTGTCATTACGGCCCTTTCCGCACCTCCAAATCGAAAAAAGTGAATATTGGTGCCTTCTTTCGTCGGTCTGAAATTGTGTTGCCCCAGTCAAATTGAACAAGGCGAAGTTAATAAGATTAACGTTGATTGAGTTCATCGTGGGCTTGAAATCGAATTTTCACGAAGTTGGAAACCTACTTATCTCCGACTTTCGATTGGACTAAACGAGTTAAAATAGTTTCCAATCATTTTCGTGGTGTATTCTTCCCATTAAAGTTACTGGTCTACTTAATCTCCGAGAAATCCAAACGTTAGAATTCCACTTTCGTTTTCTTTTCTTTACTTTTCCAATTTTTTAGAAGAATTGAAAGCTTTACCATGTGGATAATTAAGCTAGCTTAAATAGATAATAAAATTTAAAATTAATACATCATACATTAAAATAGATTATAAAAATAAACTTAATTAATACAAAAAATGTAAAAGTAAATAATTCAAATGAATAGGAAAATGAATAGGATAGAAATAGTGAAGTTTTGAAGCAAAAATGAAAGGTTTATAAATTAAGGGAAATTTCGAAAGAATTCTTGGGAGCAAGTTGGATAATTCATTAAAAGTTAGGTTAAACAAAGCGTTGGTAACGTGAGTCGGCTTTAAAGTTAGGAGTTTTGTTTGGAAAAGTATTCGAGCTCAACTTTAAGTGCCTTAAAGAGACATTATCTCTAGCAATGAAGTTTTCAGGGCGAATAAAGATCTGGACGATTCCCCAGCTGAGCGTTGGCTTGAATAAACGTTGTAGAGAGCGAGAGCCATAGTGAACGCCATCCAAAGACCTTTTCAATAAGCGCGTATGTTCATATATGTGGGTTTGGGGAATGTTTTCAAAGGAACCCCCCGAGGCCAGCGTATATAAGTATAATAATAACAAGAAAAGCGAAGATTTGGGGTTTGTTTGGACGAAGGCTAATGCAAAGTACGAAACCGATGCCTCGTTAAAATGCTGGCGTTTTGGATGTGCGTACCAGCCAGGAGAATGCGAACCTCTATTAGCCCACCTTCTTTGTTTATTAAAAGCTTTCCCCTCTTTTCTCATGCACTTCCGTGGGCGGATGACGAGGAACAATTGGGGAAGCTATTTCCGAACTGCGGAGATTTACACCCGAAATAGACATTCAACAATTAGTTGCAATTATGTTCAGTTTCTGTAAATCGGAAAACTTGACAATTATCGTAAAACAACGTTTTTCTGGCGATTTTGCGAATTCAGGAGCTTTCTTTCTTCTACGAGAAAATGTGAAAGAAAAATCTTACGCCAAGCATAAGAAACATTTCTTGGATCTTGGAAGATCTTTGCTTTAAGCTATGTAAATAGCTGGTTTGCTAAGGAATAATGTAAATAAAAATATAAATTGTGCCATTGAAATGGAATATTGGGAGAGGAAGCTTTAATTAATTAGTAATAAAAAAGGCGTGGTTCAAATGTCGCATCTTCCGTTGAATTTAGCGACAAATCTAAAAGATTCAGTTTTCTTGGTCGAAATGTTAAACTAATATTTTGCTACTTCTTTACACCGATCCTACGAAGTCCGGTAACCTCTGTTATTTGATATGTAGCGCCCAAAACCCGATTGAGTATTCGCGTTGGGTTAAATTGTTCTCCTCTTGAGTTTAACACGTAGTTAAGCTGTGTTGTTCATTCTGTAGTAACTCAAGCTTTTATGTATCTTTGGAATTTTTGAAGAACTTTGTGGCAATTTCTGACAAAGTAAACTTGTCCAGGCGAATTACAACAAAACTTCTTGAAAGATTCTGCAAAAATCGTTGTGTATTTTTTTAAAGATATTTGACCGTAAAGTTATAAATAGTAATCATCTAAAATAGCAATGGGAATCTAGATATAATATTCAGATTGTAATTTGGAAATAAATACCTAAAATTTATTGTTGAAGTGCTTTAAGAAAGTATTTTGGCCCTTTCAGTTAAATGTGTTAAATAGAAGATTCTGTAGCTTTTGACGACGGTTGGGATAGAACGGTTTCTGGAACCAAGAGGATTATTATACTTTTTAAAGAAATACGCAGAATTTGCGCACGAGAAAGATTTATTTTTCTTCTCTATACAAGTCGACCCAATGACGATTATCGAGGACTTTTTGTTAAAATAGTTTAATAGTTTTCTTAAGACTGTTGTTTCTTTATAATTTAATAGTTTTTGTTTTGAAATAAATTAGTAGTTTCTTTATAATTTAATAGTTTTTGCTTTGAAATAAATTAGTAGTTTCTTTAAATAATTTTAGTAGTTTTTCTTTTGAAGTAAATCAATAGTTTCTTTAATAATTTAGTAGTTTTTTTAATATTTAGTAGTTTCTTTAAGCTAATCTAAGGCTTGTGAAGCGGATTAATCTGGGGATTAGCTTCACTGCTAAGAAAGTTTGAGGAAATATTGAGAGATTTTCGTCAGAATTGAAAACGAAAGATCACATGTGTATTGCAGGTTTGCAAAGAGTGATTGTAATGAAGACAAATGAGATGAAGAATAGTGGTGGAATATGGAGTTTATTTAAAGGAAAAGCTGGGGAAATGGAATAGATCTTATTGTGCTTCTTTAGGGATAGAAACTTTTGTTGAAGGTTCATTGTTAAGAGTTACGACGAAAGTTGCCCGCGCACTTTTGTGTGTTGATGCGAACTTTTATTTTCTGCATATTTTTGGTTCTCGCGAGTTGAGCATTGAAGAAGATAAGCTTGAGCCCAAAAGAGAGGGAAAAGTAGAAGGCAAAGGCGCGTTGACTGTACGTGTACGTGTGTGGGCGTCTGGGAATTGCAAAGGAAAAACGGGACAGGGGATTATGTGAAGTCCTTGAATGTTTGAAATAAGAGATAAGACAAAGTCGAGATGGGGAAGGAGGAAACATCCGTGAACTTGACAATCAACAGAAGCCTCTTGCTGCTGTAATAACTGCATTGCCACAGCCTTGAGCTTTCCACTGGCAACGACGACAAAAATGACCGAAAAGTCCCCTAAATTAAGTCAACTGTCGGCCGGCAGATAAGCGCAGCTTTTAAGTTAATCTCCACTTAAGAGTCGTAACCGCTTTTTCTCTCAGAATCGCAGAAAAAAATGGAAACCAAGGTTAAAAACTAGCTTTCTAGCTTAGTCAGTGAAAAAAAGTCTTAAGTTCCTGACGCCGTCAATAATTTCAACGTAATCTTGAAACTTTTGTCGCTCTAGGAAGATAACTACTGAATTGTTCGCAAGTTTTCACTTTGAATAGAACTATTTAGTAAATTAAACAATGTGAGCGTGATTGCAAAAATTTGACGCAATGTTTGTACATTTTCAAAATTTTAAAATTATCGAGCTAATTCTGAATTTAAATTGCAATAAAAAATTCCCGTAATTTTTCAAGATTTTCTCACGACATGCGAAGTTTCGTACTAAAAGGATTGTCTGAAGATCACAACTGTATTTAACAATTCATAAAACGAAATACTCGAAACTTTCTTCAAAGTGAAGAATATCCAAGGGAAGAATATCGGAAAAAAAATCAAGGCTGTTTTCTAGGTAGGTTAAATGCCGAGGTTAGGACGATTAGCGTTGGTAAATATTTTTTCTGGCCGTTCATTCAGATTTTCTGGATGAGCAGCAAGGTTTTTCAAGGTTCCTCAGGACAGAGACTGGAAAACCCCTAATTTTTTTTTTTTGGGGGGGGGGGAGGAAAAATCGGTCAAAGTCAGTGTTGGGCAACCCATTAACATTTTCCTTTTTTCCATCCGGGATGGGTTTTTCAATTTCTCAAGACTTTATTTTCTATTGTTCAGTTGGTGCCTAAAGGCCGTGACTAACAAGAGCTTCGATTTACGATGTTCCCAATAGCGATTTCTATCGCTTTTAGTATTTTTTTTATTTCGAACCAGTGCAGGCCGAAGCCAATTACTGGATATCGCTTTTAGTATTATTTCCGTTACCTTTTTCTCGTAGTTTTGCGTGGTGTTCGATTGGTAATTATTTCAGTTGTTGGTCACCAAATCGTCCGCATTTTCACACTATTAGAAATTTGTACTCTTGAATCTGGTTATTATTGTTAATCAGTTTAAATCTTAATATTGAATTTTTCTGTCTTTATTTTCGTATTTCCTCTAGCTTCCACGTCTTCCTCATTTTGATTTAGTTTGATTCAGTGTACTTGTCTTATTTTTTATTTTCATGTTCTTTCAAAGAGTGAGGCTCTAACGAAGCTCAAGTGAAGTTTCTTTCAAGGCACAAGAAAAAAAATAATGATCTCACGTGACGACGTGACTGTAAGCTCATCTCAGGAAAATTATAGTACTTACATCCCCTCCATTTTTGTCTCTTCTTTTTTTTGCTGCAATATGTTTCTCTGCTTCGCCAAGTTCAAGCTACCTTAATTAGTATTCAAGTGAGGAAACGCGCATTCTTTGGTTGTTTTGTGTTTTTTCTTTCCCGTCGCCTTCTTGGACTTCTATGGGGAAAAGAAATTAAGATTAACATCACGCTTTGAGGCCCGTACAAGGCCTGCTGGGGAAATTTTTATGGTTATGTGTTGTTTGTAACGAAACCGATATTTTGTGCCTGTGAGGTCGAGATTTTCCTTTTTTTCCTCGCCTTGTTTTACGAAGTGAGAAAAAGTACCTTCTTTAGCCATTCTGGCGTTAATTTGGAGAGGACGGAAACTTTTTTCCCTTGGATTTCAATTCTCACGGTGAGGAAATATGCAAATGAAGATCGTGGAAACTTTTCCCATATTACTTAAAAAAAATACCTAACGGAGACATTTTGGCTTCGTTTCTGCTTTCTGTATTTTAACATATTTTCCCATTATTACTTTATTCTTTTTGTCTGAGTGTTCTCATATTTTTATCGTTTCTTTATTCTTTTTTATTGTCGAGATAAGTTTCTAAAGAAGGCAATCCCTCACTTAGAATGAACATAAGATTACATTCGATTGCGAAACTGGACGTTGAATTAACTGGAAAACATTGTCGTTCAAATATCTGTACCAAAGTTGTCATTTGGGAAGAAATTGGGAAATTCGGGGGTAACTTTCCGTAGAGATAAAGTTGTAGCCCTTAGGAGGGAATTCTAGCTTGAATGGCGACAACTGTGCAGTTGTTTCTCATTCATAACAAAGTTAAAGCTGCAGGAAGTGTCTCGGAGATTTGTTTGTTCCGATTCGGAACTGACGCTGCCAGCAGTAAACAACTTTCCGTCCTCGACGCGCTGGAGTGCGACTGGAAATTCTGTGAAAGAATGTGTATTTAGGGGGGACTTTCACCGTTGTGGAGATTACGTTTTCCGACAGGCGACTTTTCCTTTCATTCTGAAAGTAACGCTAAGGTTATGCCTTATCAGTTGACGAGTCTAGCGTATCCAACGCAGTTGACTTAAATACGTTGGTAAACATTGTCTGGGGTGGACAACATTGTCTGGGGTTGGTACCCTTTTATCGCCAATCAGTGCTCCCAAAGTCAGTGTATGCAAAGGGTAGGGAGAAGATAGGGAAATCGTATGTATAAGTGTAGAACATGTGTGTAACCTGTTAAGAGTATGTCGAGCGTTCGCAGAGAAAGTAGAAACACTTGCAGGGCTGACACGTGGCGATAGTTCAAGATGGATGATTTACTCGTAAGCAAACTTGGTTTTTCCTTTACTTCCGTCCATTTGCTGACGAGTTTTGCAACCCTAGACCGTTACGACGCAAAAACGTGAGCGAAAACATTTGGGTTTCCAATAAAAAATAGTCTAGATAAGATTGGAGACGAGCGACGTTGATAAACGATTTGAATTTGACCGACGCAACGGTTTTTTTGTGGTTCGCCGGTCCACTGTATTGGAATATACACGGTATACCGAATTGCGGATTAGCGAACACGGTTATCCGCGGCGTAGGGAAACGCTCGATTCCTGGTTTAGCCTCGCCAAGTTACACACTAGCAGCGTATAACGGAATGTTACGAGCGCTTAGGGAACCATAGTAACCATTTGGCTTTGGCTTATGCTTATGCGTCCCCTAGCAACGATTCGCGAAACGGAATTAGGGAACTGCCCTGTTTTCCATTGCGTGAAGGTCACGAGCTCAGGTAACAATGATTATCTGCGTTTATCCGTGTCATCCGCTCTTCAAACTCGTTAATTTTGAAGGCTTCCATGGTTTGCGAGAAAATGATACTATTGCTATGCTTTGTGACTTATTTCACGAGATAAAAACATTTTTTAGGGATAACTAACGAACGGTTGCTATGCTCAAGTTGCTTACAAGTGTCAGGTTAACAAGTGAGTCCTTTGTTTACTACCATTCTAGATATCTTGAGCTTATAGCTCACAAAGCTTATCTCTAGGTAACGCAGTCATTAACACGGGAAAAGTAGAAAATTGGACCCCAGTTGCTTTAGCGCACAACAAACGGATCCTGTTGCTTGTTAAGCCGAGTTCATTCTCTCGTTTCCTTCCAGTGTTTTTCGGTGCAGTTTTTTTTAAGGTTGTGACATTGCAAAGCTCCAAAGCCCCCGCAAGAAAAGGCAACCGCAGTATATTATTTTTTTTCTTTCTGGCTAAGCTCGAGATCTGTACACGTTTCTATACAGAAGTTCAGGGTTTGGGGAAGTATTGAGTTGACAGGCTCATTGATCAACGAGATCTCGGAGAAGTGAAGTAGCTTGTAGTTTGTGTGACACGGATTGAAAGGAATGACAGTTTTTATTATTTTCTCTACAGAGAAAATTGAATGAAAAGTTGCCTCGTTTACAGTTCACTGTAACATTGGGAGAATCCTCTGAGAGACTTTGGTGTGGTGACGACTTTTGTATTGATTTCTTCCGATTCCCGAGGGAAAAAGAGATGAAGAGAGACTTTGAAAAGAAGCAGACGAGGAAATGTGAGGTTTAAGAAAGACGTGATAGGTTTTCAAGGACTTGAAATGTATTGACCGGTGTTGTTACCTTTGCAATACTCGCCAAAGGGCTCTTCTACCTTATGAGAAAAAACCCTAAAAAATAGGGAAAAAGGCACAAACTAAATAGGAAAGAAAATAGATGAAAAAGTTTTCCTGTCAGCAATTCTTTTGATTAAAAGTCCTGGATAGTAAAAGAAAGAAAAACCTTTTTTCTCCCTCTTTCTCTCCCTTTGGCGAGATTTATAGATCTGTACCGTATATTCATTTTTTGCGTTTTATTTTCGTTTTTATTTCTCTCATTTTCTTATTGCTGCTCAGGGGTCACCGCGCAGCATGGGAACAGAAAACATTCCCGCAAGAATAATTGAGCAACGTTTGTTGTTACAATGAAGCGATTTTTCTCGAGGGAAACTATTCAACAACGAAATACGTAAAGGTTTTTCTTACTGTTGGAGTAGCTCTTCCGTTACATAAATTTCTAGGTTTCAAGTATCCTCTTACGAGCGTAGGGAGACGTTGAAAAGGTTTTATTGTTCGTTAACAATTGAAAACTTCTGAAAAGTTATGGCGAGTGGACTTGTCCATTGTTGCGCCAAAGGAGCCGTGTAAGCAGTACGTGGGGCTAACAATAGAATTTTTCATGCCAAGTGGACCGGTCCGAAGAATGTGACAGTCTTGCGTGAAACGCATCTAAAATAGACTCAAAAAAGTGTTGTTGCGCGAATTCTTGCAACTGGTCGAAAGCCCAGTGCTGCCATCTATGCGAATTGAAATACAGACGAAACCGGTTAAGACGAAATCGAAGGGACCGAATTTTTTTGTCTTAACCGATTTCCACTGTAATGCAATTCAATGGGATAGGATTGTTTCGGGACCGGAATGTTGTTTCGTCTTAACCAATATTTCATCTTAACAGTTTTCGTGTTAACCGGTTTTCGCTGTATAGCAGATTTGAGAATACGTTAGCAAAAGTAGGCAAAAATTACCATTTTTTTAGATGAGCTGACCCATATTTAGAAATTAGGTATCAATTTTTAGAAGGGACTACTAAATTTCAGACACTCGTAATTCACAAAACTTTGGTACCCGTTTTTACAGTGAAACAGAGGAAGAAAACGGTATAGAACTGGACATGGCAACGTTCATTTTGCAAAGGTGGTGATGTTGAACAGTTGGTCAAGTCGAGTCCAAATTTGTGATCATTTTATTTTTGTGTGCTTCCAAGTTGCGGCGCAAGTGTCGAGTAATGCAACGTGTTCCAAAGTAGGTCGTAATTGCAGGTGAATGACCCGGTAGGCAAATGAGCGCAGTGCAGAGTAGAAAAGTTTCTTTTGTTCGTTTGTTTACAGTTTAATGAAACTTATCTTATAGAAGAGATTTTTAAAAAGGTGTTGCCCTCCACGCCCAATCGCCGCTTCATTTTTACAATTGTCTTTTCAACTCGCCCGACGGGGAGACAACACACGTGGGGACGCGTGGTCTTGATTAGAAACTCGAGTTCCATCACGTTCTTGTTAATTCCCTGTGCGTGACGGAATTAGTTATAGGGTCTTCCTTGTTTAGTTACCGAAAGTGAGTTAACTTTTTTGTTACACAAGAAAACGTAATGGGGTAAGCGTAAATTAAGTAGCGCTTCGAGTTCAGCTGGCTGTTGACTTTCGAGTTCGCCGGGCTATTCAATTCATTGTTGCTTCGTGAGTTCACTGTGTTCAAGTTCGAGGTTGACAACGTGGAGCAGAATGACAAATGTGCGCCGGCTGGCGGCATGCCCAAGACGGATTTCCGAATCGAACGTTTTCGGGCCGGACGTCATCGAGCTGTCGGACTGAACGGACGCGTACACGTGTTCAATGCGCTAAAAAAGTTCGCTTCAGTGCGTCTGGTCCAGGGTAGACACCGAAGTCGATTGATTGTAACAAAGTCCTGATTTATTCTTAGGATCTTAGCAGAAAAGAAAGTTTTAACTTTGGGCCGATGCACAATATCTACCTGGAAAAATTACACTGTGCACACTTCCTGCGTAATGTTACTCCAACACATGAAAAAGACTACCCATGTGGCGATCGCATACAACGAAGCGTACGGCACATTTTTTCCCCATGCAGATGTTTAAAAATCAAGAGCAATACTAGTAAGAGAACTTTTGGAAAGCGAATTGAACGCCGAGTTTATTTGAAATGAAAAATGTCTCAAAGCTTGCCAACTTTGTCAAGTATGCGACAGAGTTTACACAGATAAGAATGACACATTATATTATAATCGTGTTATAGTTATATTATTGGTCGCGTAGAATCCGTACTGAAATCATAACAATAAAACTGAACGCGAGAAAGTCTTCAGTCTTTATATTTTTTTTATTGGAAATTAGCGTGACCAAAGCTCGTTGCCTCCGCTGTATTAATAGTTAGATTTCCTTATAGCTTCTTCCATACAATCACATCATTAACACTCTTTATTATGTTTCGTTTCGGCTGAATAGGTTATACAAATTCAAGGTGAGATCACACAAACTAACGATTGGAAGGCTTTACAATACAGTCTTTAATTTGTATGATCCAATCCAGCCGCTGAAGATATGAACCAAACTTCCTTACATTTTCTGTACAGACGGATTAGCGTCGGTGATAAGTTTCACGTATTTACTGTGTTTGGAAGTATGTAGAAGGAAAAACGTTCCTAAAATGGCTAGGCGGTAATTGTAAAAGCGTTTCAGGGAAAGTTCTCAGCAAGAGTTAGTTATGGGCGTTGACGTTGAACCGTAAACAAACTACTGTATTGTAGATTGTAGCCTTGGAAGAGAAACTCAAGGCGACACATGGCGGAGGTGTTATTGTCTTTCGCAGTATGGAGTGTGTTGTGCTTACGGCCCAGAAAAAAAAGAGGACTTTCGACCAGTTTTTTCTTATATTAGTGATTCTTGGCAAAGAGCAAAGGCGCTGTTTCAAGCTATGTTTAGACTTCCCAAACTACGAGACCCGGATGAGAGACTTGAGGGGAAACTTTACTATATTCTTCTCAAGATCAATCCGTTCCCTTCACGGAAAAAGATGCTTGGCATAAGTTCCTGGGACACTTTAATCCAGTATGCGCATGTTGTGGAAGGGGGGACGTCACGAGATACTGGATCGTGTCTGTTCGAATTCACGGTGCATGTCTCATCTCGCCCTGAAAGTCCCCCTGACCCCTGAACACAAGTCGGACGATCATATGATACGTTGATAGTACTCAAAAGATTCCTCACATGAGTTACTCTACCTCGTTAACTGTTTGAGTGTGCCAAACAGCTGTAAAATAGCACCATAAACCATATAACCTCTCACATCACCAAGCACATCATAAATATCGACTTGTCAAACAAATGAACCCCCCCAAACAAGCTAGGTTACATTTTGTCTAGGCGGAACGAACTTGACGTGTCCATTTAGAATTTTTTTGTGGTGATAAAAAAAGGCCTAAGTTAAACTTAGAAAGCGGTTGAGGTTAACTAGCTTGGTAGAGAGCATTTTTTGACCATCAGTGAAAATTCAGTCATGGGAAATAATCACACCTTCTGGGGCGGTCAGGAGTTCCACCGCAGCTGGAAACATGTGTTAGAACGTGTGCAGTACGATCACTCAGGGTCGAAGACAGAGTTTTATCGTGTTTATCGAGAAAACATGTCGGGTGCCATATTTGGCGCACGGGGGCATTAATGGAACGCCTTGTATTGAAATGTTTTTGGTGTTCGAGTCAGGATGGGAGTACACCTTGGGAATGGGAGGCTAATTGGGATTCTTCCGTTGTCTACCACCTACTGGTACTCTAGAGCGGTTCTAGACTACGAGTAGGTGGAAAAGGGGCTGCACTTCGAAATGATTTATGAGCTGAACCAGAAGGTTGATGATATCATATGTCCGTATAATGGAACCCTTGATTTCTATCATAGGTGACGTCATTCAAATACTTGGTCTGAATTCATGGATCGTTTTCTAGAAGCATTTCCCCCTCTGACCACTTAGCGATTTGCGGTTACAAGATGTCCCAGAAGTTATGAGGGGTTGAAAAGGGTTATTACCCAAGTAGCACACTATTGTCGAAAAATGGTAGAATGAAGATTCGCGACGTTCTAAAATACGTCCTGTTTCGAACGCTGAAATTTAAGGAACAAAGCCATAACTGTAAGAAAAATCTACCGTTTAATGATGAAATGTGGCACCTAAAAGCAAGGAATCCAGATTGGGCTCTTTTTGCTACCAAAAGTCGATAACGGTATAGTTTTACCATACAACGGTAGATATATATTTTTGTGGCTAACATATATATGTTAGCCCCAAAAATCAGTCCATGACAAAACCAAAAATTGGCACCAAAGAACGTTGTTGTGTATTGTTGAAAGACGAATTATATCGACAAACTGACACATGATCGTCTTCTGCCTTCTATAAAGGCACCAAAGAACAATACACCAAATAACTTACTTCAACGAAAATACACAGTACAACAGCACTCAACAAGGTAAAATTAACCGCTAGTGCATAGCACAACATTTGCCAAAACATTTCTCCAAATGTATAGACTACATTCAGTATACAACTTCAACAATCCAACCTTAACAACGACAATTTCACATTACACCAATCACCCATCGAAACAAAGCACGCGTTCAGTCAATACAAACTATTGTATTTAGTTAGTTTTCGCGATTCATAAGTCATGAAGAGTACAATAGACACAGAGTTTTGAAGGTTTTTCAAAGCTAATGACGTCCGGGAGTTGAGTTTCTCCCTAGATTTGTTAAATACTAGAAGAATGCAATTGACTTGTGCCAATCTCCTGCATAAGATCAACGAATTGGATCCCAACTAACGAAATTTGGAATAGGCTACCGTTATTTGCGAAATACACCAGATTTGAGAATACGTTAGAAATATTTGGACGAAAAACACCAAAATTAGGTAAATATTACCAAACTAGGCAAATATCACCGTCTTTTAGGTGAGCGGACCCATACTTAATACCAAGTACCGAATTTTAGTAGCAACTACGAATTTCAGACGCTCATAGTGCACCAATTTTTTGTTCCCGTTAGTACTGTGCACATCTGCGTTTCTTAGGTGCGTCCCGATTAGGTCCGATACTTAGCCTGAAGTTACTTTAAACACACGTGGGTTTGGGATCCGTCGCCGTAGTACATTCTAGAAACACCCAAGGGCGTTGTGAGCTAAAAAAAGTTAGGAAAAGTCTAAGTTAAGGGAATGAACCAAGAAAGTCGTTAAGTCGTTAGATGCAGACGTCGACAGTGATTGACAATTGGCTGTAACACATACGTTGCGTAACACCGTACGGTCCCCGTCTTAGAGGCAACTTATCGACGTACCTGTAACCATTAGGTTGTGTCTTTGCTGTTGCACCCTACTGGGATCTATGATGAAGCGAGTGCACCCGTTGGAATCGTTCTCTGTCAAGCCGAAAGGGTCATCCCAGATGTTGGGACGCTGTTACTAGCACAAATAATTATCTCGTAACGTCAGTTCGGTAACCCTTTTTTTGACGTTGTCGAACGAGGAGGTGCAGTCGAGAAAAATGGATAGCTGAGGGTGTTTTTTGTTTTCAAGTTGTTATAAATATAGGGCACGCTCTTGAGGCAGCAACTCAAGTGGCCACCAGTAGTCGAAAGAAGAGGCCCTTAACGGGGCGTGGCGCACGCACGGTACCTTTGGCGTACTGTAACGGTATCGTGTGGTAGAGATAGTTATACGAACGGAAGGGCTTGACCACTTCTCAGTTGTAACATGGATACAAACCCGTGAGGGAGACCTATTGTGTTTTTTCCTTGAAGTCGAAACTTGGGCAAACTGTGAACATTGAACCTATGGAATGTTGATGTGAATATTTTAAATATCTTAGTCGTCAAGAAAATTTGAAGAGTTGGGGAAAATTGCAGAGTCGGAAGATAAAGCGTAAGAGCGCGGATATGGGAAAAGTTTGCGAGGCTGGAGTTTGAGAATTTTTGGGAGGAATTCGAGTCAAGAGGAAAGGATCCATCGCAATCGATAAGATGGCGATGATCGACGACGCCGAGATTCGCGAGACTGTCGAGTCTTTGTTGGGCAAAGACATCCGGGTGTTGGATATTGAGAAGAAGACGTCGGTGAAGGAGGAGGACGTGCTGCTCATTAATGGGACACCGGTGGCGTTAGTGGGCGAAGAGGGGGACATAATTCGGCAGGCCATGTTAAGTGGCACAGTGCCACCGTGTGACGTGCTCAACCGCTTGCTCATCAGTGCCGGAATCCTGAAAGCCCCCGTCCGCGTGGAAACGTCGCTAACGGTGAAGCAGACCACCGTCAACAAGGATACGGTGGTAGTGAAGAAGAACGGGCACGTGGTGGACGAACGCGTGCGAGAAGTGAAGGAGGAAGATGTGATTAGTAGTTCGACTTCCGAAGTATGGAAAGCGGTCGCGCCTCTCCCGCCGACGCTCACTCCGTGCCACAGCCCCTCCGCGTCCCTCACGCCCTCGAGCGACACTCCCAGCAACTTCCCAATCTGCAAGGTGCCGGCCAGCGAGACGGTCGACTCGCTCAGCACGCCGTCCTCGTCCGTGATCAGCGACTTTGATAGCCTCCACATGGACAATAACCTTCCAATTCGTGTAAGACTTGATATTTGTAACCAAGACGCGTTTTTCTTCTTCTTGGGAGGGAAACATTTTGATTTTCCAGCAAAGGGCTATTTAGTGTTGAGCAGGGGACCGCAATATCCACGTGCCGTATCCAAAGGCATGTGAACCGTCCCCTTTGTATATTGTTCCTCATTAGAGCGTGACATCCGGTTACCGGAACAAGGGACAGCCGAAAGGGGAAAGGGAGCGAAAAGGGGTGTAATTGTAACTCGTCAAAGTGGCAACGGGCTACGGATGACAACGAGGCTTACAAACAAGGGGGATGGGTAATGAAAAGCCAGAGAGGGATCCCACAGAGGGAAACGTGCGCCACTGTCTCTGTCATAAAGGGAAGTGATGAGCGCAACGCGAGGAGGGATGCTCAACATTTCATAGTTTGCAGTGTGCCTTTAGTAGGAGTACTAACCTTCGTGGTGATAAAAGAAGCTGCTTTTAAGTGAGACAAATGAATACTGCCGTGTCGCGTCAGGGTGAAAAAGCCAATCAATTAATAGATGAGACGCTTTACATTTTGTCGTTTTGGACGCAGCTACCCTCGCGTAGGGGAAATGTTACAGTTATCCCTCCCCCAAAGCCACCCGGACTTCGTAATTACGTGAATGTCAAATAGGTAATGAAATTGCTATTTACTATGGAAGCGCAGCGTCACCAAGTAAGGCAACTAGGGTTGAAAGAGTTTCGTGTCATAGGTATGCCAAGCAACGCCACCTGTTGAGCACAAGAGAAAGGAAATATATAAATTTTTCGCAGTACTTGCAAATTTAGTGTTTAACTGCCCGCAATATTCAGAGAAAGACTCAGATGGGAAAGTATAATCTTTAGAGTTAGAGTTTACTCATGAATATAGGGGTAAGTTTAGCAAAATAACAGCCGGGAAAACAATACAAAATTCGAAACTTTTGTAATATTTAAAGAACGCTAGATTCGTTGAATCCACTTAAAAAAGCACCAGTTTCGATCGGGCTACCAAAAAGAAAGTTGCTATTGCCTTCACTAGATGGCGCTGTGTAAAGTAAATATAAATATAAAATTATAGTTAGTATATAATTGTCATTTATTTATTGGGTCATTAGTTAGGGGAAAAATACTTTAAATAATTCAGTTTTTAATGGTAAAGTTTAAACTATATGAAACTAAGATTCTTTGTAAATACGTAACAAAAACGTGGTTTAGTTAGCTAGTTTTGTTGGCAAGTTAACCACCCAATGAATTTTTAACTGTACTGCACAGGCATTACTATATTTATTTAAACATTATGCCTCCTTGGAAGATACGTTATTCCATTACGGAGAGAACAGAAGTATCAAAGAAAAGGTAAAGAAAAAAAAGTTTAAGGGGTCTCAGTGAATTCAATTGTAGCTGATTCTCAAGGGTCAAATTTTATTTCACTACATGAGTTAAAAGTATTTAATTGGTTGAGATATTGCTCCAAGATTTCCCTCCCGATTCCAAAATTGCTCCCCAGTGAATCGGGAAAGATTTCAGCGCGCTCTAGTGCCCGACGACTCGTCTTCATAAAGCTTGATCGTTTAGGTGAAAGGGATTTATGGACTACTTTCGCACGCTCTGGTGAACCTCAGGGAACTGAAATGATCTTCGCAATCGTGATTTATGGCTCTTTGAAGAGCAGCAACGTATTGATCGAGATCACGTTTTAAAGAAACGAGAAAATTAATGTTCACGAAGAAAGTTGGCACCATATACAGTACTAATAACTCATTCTTCAATTCAAGATTTTTGCTTTAAAGTGTTTTGCAAGTGCACGATGTATTGATCACTGTTGCGAAGTGCAAGCTCTGAAATCTGGCGCGAAACCATGTCTTCTAACACGAGCTTGCGTACTTGCCGGCTAGGTGGCGTGTGGGCATAGCTGGAAACTACATTTTCTGACAGTTTACAGTACGCGCATCGGCACTTTTTTATTTGCTCGTTTACGAAATGTATTATGATTCTCTTAATTCGTTTATTATATTTTTTTATATTTTATTTATTGGTTTATATTTATTACTATTTTATTTATTCGTTTATTATATTTATTACTATTTAATTTGTGAGTTTATATATTTATCACTATCTTGTTTATTAGTTTCCTTATGATAAATTATTTTCCGATGGACTCACAATTTTTGTAATGGTCTATAGTCTGAGCCTGGACTTGTTTTGAAACGCTTTTCCAAGTTTCCAAGATTAGGTATTCGGTTGCTAATTTAAGTTTCAAGGTTAAGTTCAAGTTTCTAACCATCGGGTGGTCTTGATCGCTTTCCAAAAAAAAAGTCAGACACGCTTACAGACTTAGGGCTTTATGTGTATGTGTGTCGAGGGAAAAAGGGGTTAGTGAATATGAGGGTGCAATTTGAAACCCAATGGTTTGGGTGTCATGGTCCGTCTGCCGCGGTAACTCAAGTGCGAAACTAAACCGTACGCTTCATAAGTTATCAAATTACCGTTTGCTTTAACCAGTCTTCCTATTTTTTCTTCCATAACCAGGCGCTTTTTACCCTCTTTTAACCCTCCTGAAGACCTTTTCAACCTCGACAGTTCTGCACAACTGTATAGGCTAAACCCCCGAACAATCTTTTAAGAACTTGTGCCGCTCTATTTAACCTTCTAAACCCCAGTTTTAAACCCTGCCTTTTCCTTTTCATCCCTTCTTACTTTTCCTTCACTCGACCGACTTTTTGGGTGATTTTTCTCTTTTTTTCCTGCAAAATTTTCAAGAAATGTGTGTTTTGTCTCTTTGCAGCCGTCTATTTTTGGAACCGTGGCGTCGGAGCAAAATCCGAAGGAATCTAACCGAAGGGTGAGTCTTCAATTTTTTTCCTTCTTTTTTTGTGTCTTTTGTCCCGTTTCCAAAAATCATTCAAGAGATTCTTGGCGGGGCCATCGAGTCGTGTTACCGTCGTACTTAACGGTCGATCTAAATCTTGCTTTCTGGCGAGAGGGTTAAAAGGGTTACGAAGGGGATCGATGACCGTTTTGTGTTGTACTTTCCCGCCCAAACATGGTATCTCGGAATTTTATGAGCTTTACACCCACGAAAAAAAGAGACTTTTCTTGGCGTGAAAAAAAATCACGTTTGGACCAGATCCGATATCGACTCAACAACTATCGATTGAACCAGTTTTGAGCAGAAACTGGGTACCAGTCGCGGTCAAATTCAAGAAAAGACAAATCGCTTCAGGTGCGTTGAGGTAAATGGAGCTTGGCTGCTAAATCGAAAGAGTTTGAAACAATTTCGTATGAAACATTTTCAGATGAATTTGCGGTGACTATGGAAAGAAAACATTCCTAGCAAAGATGGAAAATACATTTTTTTCGCTTTACAAAATTTATAAAATGAAAATTTAGAGTCAAGTCAGTCTATAAGAGTTCAAAAAATATTTTAAAGTCGAATCAGTTCACATCGTTTTAAGAATTTTTTTTAAAGTCAAGGTTAATTCTAGAGATTTAAGTTGTTTTAGTGCAATTTAGGACAGTTAAGTCGGAACAAAAGTTTTAATTTCTTCATGGCGAATTCAATTAGATTCAATTGACTTCAAGATAAATTCTGATAGCTCGACTCTAATTAGGATGCAAAGTCGGCAATCAGCAGGTCTAACTCTGCGTCAAAAGATTCGAAAATACGATAGGAATACCTAGAAATAAATTGTTTTAACTTGAACTAGTTTTGGCCAGTCTTGCATTTACCGATTGTGCTAAGCCGCCATCTTTTGATTTTTATCTTCGCTTTTTCACTTTTGAAAGGTGAAATGTTAAAGTCGTGTCAGTCCACAACAGTTTTTTTAATAAAATATCTTCAAGTCAAATTAATAGGAATCGTTTTCGGGAATTTTTGAAGTCAAGGTTAATTCCAGGGATTTAAGTCGTTTTAGATCAACCGCCATCTTTTATAAATTGAAACTCGCCCTATTAGAAAGCTATGGCGTCGCAATATCATTTGGCCGAAGAATCGTCCACCATTCAACGCTCCCAGCGCCACCTCTGGGATCTTAGTATTAGGATCGTCGAATGCAACGTTTTCCCCGCCAAATAGACTTGTGACGTCATGGAAATCAAAGGTAGCTCTTTTTACATTGCGAAGATGGCGGTATAGTTTCCCCCAACGGATATTGATTAAACTAATTTCGACCAGAAGCTTTCTGAATTTTCCGCCAATATTCGTGGACAAAATTGTAGCAGTAGATCATTAATAAGATATAGTAAGATAATCAATAAGATGAATACAATAAGATAAGAATTAAACAGCATAAGACGCTTGGCAAAAGTGTGTCAATACGCTGCTAGTCGCACGTTGATTCTTTCACGACGCAATGAAGTCACTCGAGTCGTAAATAAGGGCTCGTTAGAGCTTGAAATTGTTGGGAATTGTTCTTAGGCTTTGGTTGGGTCCGGAGGGTGAAAGGGGTGAGGGGCATTAAAAGCGTTTTTGCGTAAAAAGGCATGAGCACTCAGATTTATGGCTTGGACGCATTGTTGACAGTGTCGTCCGTTTAGCACAGTCTAAAAACTAGTTTAGGAGGGCGGGAAAATTATTTTTAGTTTCAAACGTTCCTATAAGGGATTCCCACGAGGGGATGGCTGCTTTCGAGTGTTCTGGTTTCGTTTCCTGGGCTTTTCTAGATTACGTTACGCCTTGGAACGAGAGTCGGAGCACTGTTTTCAAAGCAATTAGGAAGTCAGTCAGTCCCTCTGGGGGTGGAGGGGGTGAGCCACCTTCACCGCCCAGCGGGACATTCTTGTCTTACTTTGGCCACCCAGATTTGTTTGCCTTTTCAACAGTTGAAAGGTTTTAAGTGATATCCTCCCGTAGTCCGCCATTTTCGCGATCTCGCACGGAGCGGAAGTTTTTTTCTTTTCTTTTCTTTTTTTTTTTTAGTGGGGAGGGGATGGAGGGAGAGCTTGGGCTCCAGCAGGAAGAGCGGAGGTAATGGATTGTCAATCACTCGTTAGGAACTAATTGGGGTTTCCTTATTCAGAGTCGTTAAGTCAGTTAACAATTAGTTTTGGTCGGTAATTAAATCGCCAAGGAAATCCGAAGAATTTGCGATAGTAACGCGTTGCACGGATTCTTGGGAGGTGGAAACAGAAGATTGTGATTTGACTTTCAGGTAAATTTGTCCTTGAGAATTAAAACCCATTTGATATAATCCATTGAAAATGAAAAACGCAAAATAAAGAATATATGAAGAACCGCTATAAAAGCTTGTAATCGTTCAAGAAGATGGAACACTTGTTTGTATCCTTACAACAGTGTTACAAATTGTTTACAACTCCTTATTAGAGAATGTTCAGATTCATTTGTGAGTGTCAAACCCAAAAATTCGATCGATTTCCCTTTTCTGGTAAGATTTTTAATTTTCGTGCCATTTTCGAGGTGTGTCGAACTTTTTATACTTTTTTGAATTTTTCCTTCCTCTTCTCTTTTTTCCGCAGTCTCCAATATTCTGCTTTTCAGGTTCGATGTCTTAGCTTGTTTCGATTTCAAAATGTGTTCTAGTTTTTAGATCTTTATTCGTTCATTTTTTAAATTAGTTCCTTTAGAGCGTCTATTTTTTATTTGTATTTGTTCTTTTTGGGGGGCTTTAGATTTACAAGGATTTCACATATGGTTTTTTTTGCGCTTTAAGCTTTTTTGCACTTTGGTTTTCTTTATGCAATTTTTTTTATTTTCAAGAGTTTCCGTTTTTTTCCATTGGATTTCGATTACTCTTAGATTGTTAACAAAAAGTATTGAGCACCATTGTACAAGTTTTGTCTTTAGCAGCGTGTTGTATTTCCTTTTTCTTAGCCAGGCGGTAGTCGTGACGTCATTGGAAGCCACGGTGGCTTGTCCTAAGTTAAGCCAAAGAAAAGGGAGACCAAACAAATCTTCTTGTTCGTTTATTTTCTCTCTTTCTTTTTTTTCGAGTGCTTTATGCGTGTCGCAACTTGAAAGCGACCTTTAAGAGAGCGTTATGCGTCATGCGTAGCCAAGATAGAAAAATAAAAGCAAAAAACGGAAGAAAAAACAAAACTCTCGCCGACGCCGCCTCCGCGACGCTACGGCGCCATGAAAACGACCACAACAGTTACGCGGAGTACTTTGGCTTCTTCTTTTCTTCTCTGCTCTAAGCTTAGGCGTTATCTAAAAAAATTATTTTCTCTTTGTCTGTTCTTAGACTCCTTTTCAACCCACACTTTCCCCAATGTCTTTCCTTCCAATAATTAATTAACTTACTTCGTTTCGCCTTTAATTATTGACCTTTCTATTTCAAATATTTCCATTATTTCCATTTTTATTTTAATTATTTCCACTTCTATTTTAATTATCTCCACTTCTGTTTTAATTATTTCCATTTAAATTATCACCATCTACTTGCATTACACCTTCCATCTTTTAAATATTCCAGAAAATTAAAGTCCTTTTAGCTCATACTAAACTTATTTATTACATTTTTTTATCCTTTTCAGTCCATGTTCGTCCATTTTTCCAGCCAATTTTTGTGATATTAACTCGTGGTTGAAAGTAGTCTGTGATAATCGCGCGTTTATGAACGTAAATAGTTCGGACAAGTCCGTTGTGTAAGAAGTGGCAAGTTGGAAAGATAGTGAACGTTTTCACGATTCGGACACGTAGATCGAGGGACGCGTGAATTTAAGGCCCCAAAAAAAGAGAGTAATTGATAATCGCATAAGCTCAGTCTGACGGCCCGGAGCTTAAAACTCGCCAACCTTTTTCTTTTTTTTCTGAATTTCCACCTTGGTAGTTGTTGGCAACGAAGACGTCGAGCCAAGCGGAGGGCGAGGAGGAGGGCCCAACGAGAGGCAACGAGAGAAAGAGCAGTAGAAGGCGGGATTTGAAGCTATTCAAACCTGTTCGTATGTGGAGATCGATGGGCATACGTGAGTGCTTCTTCTTCGCCCTTCTCAGAGGTTTACGTCCATTTGGAGAGCTCTGTTGTGTAACCGGCTTTCTCCGCGCTGGGTTTTCAAGCTAATTCCCTGGCGCTAGTGCAGAATTTTTTCCCCAAAAATTCGTCGGTGTGAGACGAGAAGTTTTGGGTCGTTCAATGTCGGTCGTTGGTTGATTGGGCCAATTTTCCCCAATTTTCCTAGGAACTGATGGTGGAGAAGGATTTTTCTTAGTGGTGTTGATTACTGAAGCAATTCGATTGCGAAAGTGTTTACGTGTGAAAAGCAGTTAGAAATCAAGAGAGAGAAAAAAAAGGAGAAGTGTTGGGGTGGTGATTCGCAGCGAAGGTTTTGGGAGCGTTGAATAACGACGTGGCTGGCACCGATTGTTGTCATTTGTTGAAGGAGAAAAAATGCTCTTGCATTCTGATCCGAGATGTGTCATTTGTCATCGGTTCAGTCGCATGGCGCTAGCGATCAACGAGCGTCGGGTGAGTTTTCGATGACCATATACATTTTTCTTTTTTTTTTAAAAAAAAGAAAAATAACAACAAACTTAATTCGGTCTATTAACCTTGCTTCTATGGGAACACAACGTTTTATGACCTTGATCCTTGAGCTTAGACCCTAAAAGATTTCTTGCTTATGGGTAACGCATCGGAGGTTTTGATTACAATCGATTACCTTCGAGCCCCAGGGCTTTGCACCGTTTTCACGATCGAGAAGCATCGATTGTCTATAGTTTTCTATGGAGACGACAAGGAGAAATTAGCAAGACAGCTTTCTGCTTAAAAGTACTCAATAGATGAAGTTGATAAGGAAAATGTTTGGGACTTAATTTTTCAAGGTAGTTTTTCTATTGGATTGATTCCTAGCAATAAATTCACAAAAGTGGCGCAAAATTCTGAATGTTTCGAAATCTTTCTGTCTTCTGATGAAGTTGAACCAATGCTTTCCTATCTGTGAAAGTCAAAATCCGAATTGTTAGTTAATAAGGTAAAAAAACTACCTAAAATGTCTGTAAAAGTTCTCTTTTTCCCCTTCTCGTGGAAATGTGTTTATAACGATTTTGCTTTAATTAATGTAACCGTCAATAGGCTGTGCCTACGATGATTTTGAATATTAAGAATGTAACAATGGGAACGGAATGGAACTGAATTTTTACTAAGAGTTTTAAAGAAGTCTTATCAACAAAACACGAAAAGCGTGCAGTTCAACGAACTTTTTATTTTAAGACCGTTTGCTTTATTAAAAACGATGAGTGTTTCCTCCGGGTTTGTCGAATTTCCAAGACATATTCGTAATGCAGTTGGTTGATACAAAGTCTTCCAGCAATTCGTTTTCCAAATCTTTACAAAAATCAGAAACTATTTAATATTATGTAAGGTAATTTAGAAACTCGAACTTTATCAAGATAATTTCGTAACTAAGCATATTAATCAAAGTTGGACACTAATGTTAAATATGCTTAGTATGAAAACAATGTAATATTAATTTTATCATTATAACAGTAATATGTTCATCTTGAAGTTTGTGGGAATTTCACAAAGTCTTTGTATGAAATTTCTCGAGTGCAGCGTGGAATTGTAATTAGACTCGAAACGGCTTGAATCTCTGGGCGATTCTTGCCATTTCTGCCGTCTTTTGATGAAACTAGACTAATTATTAGATAGTTATAATATAGAAGATATATTTCAACATGAAGTTATTGGGATATCAACGATTTCTCCAAGTTAAGTCTCTCGAAAATCAAACCAAGAAAACAGGAGGCATCTTTGGAATTATTACCAAATAATTTTAATTGCTGTGAGGATGTGGGAGCAGCTTTGAATCTCCGAAAGATGATAGATAGTCAAAGGTGTTTCAAGAGGTGGAGCACTTTGAAAGGGAATGAAAGCCAGTAACGAAGGGTCGTGCACTGGAAGGAATGTCTTGTCATTAACACTTGTAGCGAACCCGAAAGTTTTAATTTCGGGCGCTGGCTTTAATGGGCTGAACGGCGACTAGTGGATGTTTTGAGGCTGGAGCCGTTTGCGGGAAGCCTTGATCGTTGTTTACAGAAAACAGAGGAGTAAATATGTTTAGGCAGCCACAGATGACTTGCCAAGAATTTTCCAGGGCCTTTCACAACTTTCCTCTTTGACTGGGATCAGCCGCACGGTTTGACTCGAAAATCTTTCGAATGCTAGAAAACTTATGATGTGTCAATTAGACTATTTTTGTATTTTTAAAATTTCTTACAAATATTATTAAAAAAAGTCTATCTTATTCTGAATTGTTTAATATTCATTGAGATTTTCTTGAAAAATAAATTTAGTGATTATGTTAAAATAGTAAGCGTAACCAACAATAGGAGCAAGCCTGTGTCGAGTTTGAACGATTTTATAGAAAACCAGCTAAGAACTTTTGCAGAAAGTAGAATAAGATACGTTTTGTTTTAAGTAAAAACAAATTCTGTTCTTGTGTAGGAGACGTGTTCTACTTTAATAGATTAATTCTAGTTATAAGGTTTATTTACATTTACTAAAATTACGATAACTCTCGTTTATTGCAATTTTACTGCATTTAGAGTTGAAAACTTTTCAGTTTGCTGCACCAATATTTTCTTAGAAGAAAAGAAGGGAAAAACGAAAGAAAAGTCTGCAATAAGTTTCTCATTAGATGTCAACGTTCTCAATTAGTTACAAGAAAATTGCAATCACATACTCGTCAATCAAAATGTCCCATCGCTCAATCCGAAAATTGCCAGTACCCAAAATTAGGAAGCAGCTTGACGCAAAAAAAGGAGAGAAATTCCAATTCTCGGAAACTTGGTCTTTCTGGTTGCTATAGCAACCCACCAACGCCACGATCTGTCGTAGCGAAATGGATACGGAAAAAAAAGAGCCACGTTATGTGACCTCTGCCATATTGTGCCAGTAGGCGTGTCGCCCACCCTTTCGCGAACCAAAGTACTAGTTTAGACTACCCAATTTTCAAGACGAACATAAAGAATACACGTGAGACAATTTCGCTTTGCAACCAACACTTATTAGCCATTAGTCCAACCCGCCTTATCCCCACCCTTCTCTTCCCCTCCCTTGCTTCCGGATTCACCCCCCCCCCCCATTCTCAACGGAAGGTATTCTTACCTGGCGAATTGTTCCCCAGGCTTTGTTGTAATCCTACACATTTTCGGGAATTTCTGAACAAATCGACAGCTTTTCCTTGTGCGTCGAATTAGTTCCATAATAATCGAAAGAAGACTTTGTTCGAGGGTGAGCTATCCCTTCCGGAAGTATCATACCTATTGTTGAGGTCAAGGTGGCGTACAGTGTCAAAAGAGAGAAAAGAGAAAAGATTTTTCCGTTTAATTGCATAGTTGATCTGCGAGATGTGGAAAGGGCGAAATAACAAGGAAAATCTTATTACTCTATGGGAAAAATAACCGATTTGCGGTAGGTAGGGGGTGAAGAATGTTGGGGAACATGGGTCTTGGAACAATGGAAGTTGGGTAAAGCGAGCGAAGGTAAGGACAGATAAGGGTCGCATTACCGGCACTTAAGGCCACTGTATACCTTTCTCTTATTTTTACATTGACTGAATGGGAGAAACAAGAAAATTACGTTGACGATTTTTCCAAAACTGTTACGTATTTTTCGATAATATTTTCGACCAAAACTTGAAAATTAAATCATAGCAGAATCTAAATTTCGAAACACCACTTTAGGATAAAGCAAACCAAGTTCTTTGAACAATTGTAAATCTTGGCCTTTCGATGTTTTCGTAGAATTCTAGGGATTACCCTAGGATACTAGGAGGAATCCTAGAATCCCTAGAATAAGGTTACCAGTGAAAACCTTAGATTACTTTGAGAAACATTGAGTGATTGATGCAGAATCGTCCCAAGTTAGTTTTCCGTGTAACCGTTCATAAGAGAAATGCAACCTTCAGTGACCCTAAGATTACGGTGTACTGTACCTAAACGTATATAGAGGAATCATAAGCTAAACGGCTTCATCGATTTTGTCAAAACTGCCTAATATTTCAGTAAACAATCTCGACAATAAAGGTTTGGATTGTAATATCTAGATTCACAAAAATTACTTTCAAGTAGATCATCGAAATTTTCTTGAAAAAGTTCTCAGTCAGTTTGTAAAAGCCGAATCAAATTTAAATTATTTGCAGCAATCGCGGTTCTAAACATTCGATCGCAAGTTTCACTAGAGCCTGCTTTTAAAAGTATTCATTTACGGAAAGGGTAATTCAGATCCGGCGCTTAGTTTGGAGTTGTTGTCTTGGGAATTCCAGAAAACTATTTAGGGGATAGATCCGAAATTAACGGCCGGTTTTTTATTGCATTTTTAATTGCATAATTTGCATGAATAAGAAAAACAGTGCTTTAGTGCTCCATGAGGCCGTATGTGTAAAAACGCTTTTCCAAGGAAAGTTTACGTTTGTTTGGCATTTTACAAATTGAATAAGAACTTCTTAAAGGAAAACATCGCCGATGCGCACTAGGTATTACAATTAAAAACTTTACTGTTGAGATTATTTAAGGAAATAGTGAGTAGTTTTGGCAAAATCGCTGACGCCGTTTAGCAGTTGATTACCCTATACCACGCTTAGGTGCACCGTAGCCTTAAATCTGAACCCAGGACAACGTAGGAGACCGTTAAATTGAGATGGAGTTGTAATAGCCGTGGAAAGGTAGAAGGCGTGGTGGCATCAAGCGTTGCAGAGGGAGACGCTGAAGAAGAGGATGATGATCTCGTCGGCCACAAGTTCACGTGGCCCACAGGGGAATGTGTTTTTCTCTCGAGAGATTTCGGGGTGGCCTAAAGGAGTTGCCCGACCCGGTTAATGACGGAGGCCAAGTCAATAACAGTGTTGAAAGAAAAAAAAACAGTTTGGCTCCCCGCCACCCAAAGTTGGTTAATGACGGTACAAGTTGAGATTGAATAAAGGAAAGGAAAAAGAAAAGGTGATCGGGCGAAAGGAAGAACAAAGCGAAAAGACGGGGAAAAGAAGGAAACCAGGGTGAAGTTTGTTTAGATTGCAAGATTAGCTTGAGTCAATTTGCCTTAGTGATGACAAACAGCGAGTTGTGTATTGTTCACGTATTGATTTGAACGGCGTTCAGTCGTTTAGCCGGAGTGAGTCGAGGCTGACACGGAGTTTAACCTTACACGGAGTGAAGTAGCTTTTTATTAGCTTTTTCTTATTATTATTATTTTATTCTTCTTCTTGTTATATTATTATTATTATTATTATTATTATTGTTATTATTATTAGTATTATTTTTAGTATTATTATGAGTATTGTTATTACTATTTATTGCAACAAATAGACAAACAAAGCCTCAATGAAACATTTACAAGTATCATATTATTTTTGTTTGGGGTTAACATTGTTGGGATTTTCCGAGAGTCAGACCTGTTTTGTCTCTACGGAACTGTTTTATCAAAAGTTTTTGAGCCAAAGTGATCATCTAGTGCTTTTCTGAACATCTGTATGGAAGATTATTTTACCACTTTTTCTGGCAAGCTCATTCATGTTCCATTCATCCACTGTTCGGTTTTTGAAAGGTCCAGTGGCCTATATCTTTGATGAAGAAACGATCTGTTTTAAGTTTCAGGATGTGGCTACGATAGTTAGGGCGCATCTCCACTAGCGCCACTAGCGGATTCTTTAGGCAATCCGGACAGCTTTCCGCATATTTTGTGCCCGCGAGGCGGGTTCAGAAGCTTTCGTCTGTTTCCGCAAAAGTTGGGTCCGAATCTCGCCTAGCGAATGCGGAATTTTGACGAACCAAGGAGGAAACAGACTTTTTTAATCCTTCCTATAGAACACAAAAACACGTGTAAGGAATAAACACTAACGAGATAAGCTACGGGATAAAGGAAACCAATACAAATAATAACAAAACGAGTTCATATTCATAATTTGATCGTGTATCTGAATGAGTCGAATAAGACGAAGAAATGAGAAGAGATTTGCCTTTAACGGCAGTTAACGCTGTACCGTTATAATGCATTGCCAGGTCAGCATCAGACCGACCTTTTTACCTACTTTTTTTCCTATTTAACGGCACGAACATTCAGTGAAATTATGTAGAGGACGATGTATAATGCAAGTGGTCTGCCGTCGTGGAAAAGATTTATTTACAGGAGTAGGGGCGGAGCAACGCAATCAAAATGCGGAACAGTAGATGTCCTTCACTAAAATATACCGAAATAATCCGCAGGAAAAAAAACGTCCGGAAAAAATCCGCTAATGGGGATGCGCCCTTAATTTGGTTAAAACAAATTTTTCTGGGGTAAAGTACAATGTAAATACCTAACGGAGGGTATATTCAGGGAAAAGTCACTTGAACGGGTTAGGGCGACGGTGCAACTAAGCGTGGTGTACGGGAATCACATGCTAAACGGTATAAGCGATTTTGCCAAAAATTCTCAGTATTTCGTTAAACAATCTCAACAGTAAAGTTTTGCATTGTAATCTCTGGTGCACATCGTCGATTATTTCTTCAAAAAGTTTTTAGTCAATTTGTAAAATGCGAATCAAATTGCAACTTTTTTTTGGAAAAAAGCATTATTCAATATACGACCTCAAGGTACAGTGAAACGCTGTTTTCCTAATTTATTAGTGAAAACGGAATTCAAATCCGTCGGTTTCGCAGTTTTGGGTTTATCACCTAAATATCAGTAGTTTTCTGGAATTTCCTAGGTGACAAATCCAAAACTAAATGTCAGATTTGAATTCCGCTGTCGGCAAATGAACATTTTTAAGTGGCTCTACTGAACCTTATATTTGGAATTGCTTTTCTGCAAAAGACAACAACTGAAATTTGATTCGCTTTTTACGAATTGTTTAAAAGCTTTTGAAATAAAATCTTGGCCATGTGCACTACATATTATGATCAGAAACTTTACTTTCGAGATTGTTTAACGAAATATTGAGTAGTTTTTGCGAAATCGCTGGCGTCCGTTAGCATTTGATTCCCAGTGGAATGAAAAGACATAATCAATACTTAAGACACATTAAATCTTCTTATTTATACATTATATTTAAATAAAAAAATCCCCCAAGAAGCAAATGCTTCAACTGATGTTGCACTGATGTTGAATTCTAAAATATATTTTTTTCAAACAAGCTAGCAATTTTTTGAAGCTTTAAGCAATTTGCCAGTTAATGAATGTAAATCGGCGTCAAGAGACTTAATTAGACCAGTGCGCTATCCACTTTAATTTTTGCTTAGTAGGCTTATAGTACGTTTTACGATGTCAAATTCAATAGTTCCTCAGAGGAGTTAGGAAGTGTCGGTAATGTACAGAGAATAGTAAGCGCTAGAACAGTCTAACATTTTCCTACCCTAGTGTGGACATCGTCAACAAGGAGGGCAAAATCGAGGGCAAATCGAAACATCAAGTTTCCCCCAGTGAGTCACTTCATTCCGAGGCGGAAAAGAGGGGAAAATCCGACGGTGAAGATTAAACAGGCGACGCTTATAAAGGAAGACATCGTGAACAAATATTGGAACAATCTAAGTAAACGCAACTTTGATTATTCTCCACTGTTCAAATATTTTGATTCCAAGAAGCTCGAGTCCCCTCGAAGAAATATTAACTTTATCTCCTCGTCCTTTGTCTTCTCCTGTCATCATTTGTCTCATTTCCCCCTTCATTCTAAATTTACCTTCACGAAACTAGCCAAGCCAAGAAAGCTGGAGAACACAAGTTCTTTTGATTTCCCTTGACGCTATTTAGTGACAAGAGTTGGAAAGCTGTTAGGATCTGCCTCTCGTTCACGTTTCACATGTTTCTCATCATAGTCGTCGGCCATGATTACTGCAGCAGTAGCCGTTGCGATAAAGCAGTAAAGCTTTTAGGGTCCGGACGGACCTAACGGACGGGGAATGGAACGCCAACGACGTAAGAACGTTATAGCGTGAAGTTGGCTTTCGAGAGGTATCACACCCGGCCAGTACTGCGGAAATGTACCGGGATTGTTAAGCCTTTCCCAGTCGTAGCAAACCCCACAGCTCGTTCTGTCGCCTTTTTTCGTTGCTATAGCGACGGCAATCATTCAGAATGGCAGTCAATTTGCGCCGAATGACCCGAGTTATTGTAACTGTCGCCCGGGCTATGTTTTCTCATTTAGCCCAACCTACATTTCTTTCGGTAGTGTCCTCAACTCTTCTTTGATTAGACTGACACCAGTTTCAACTCGTGAAGAGAGAGCTGAAACTTTTCTTGCCTGCTTTATTGGACTAATTAGTCCGTTGTCAATGATAACATATTGCCTAGTGACGTCACGTAGCTGTAGGCTATATCTGAACGGAGCTTCCAGTGTCTCAAATCACCAACAGATGGCGTCCGCGCCTAGAACATTTCTTCACTCAGCTGTTTCAGTTTGTTAAACTTTTTTTTTAGTAAGATAGGTGTTCCAAGACTAGTGTGAGAGCTTCCAAAACTTTAGGGTTAATTTTCATTTTTTTACTTTAAGCTAGAACCAAAATTGTTTTAAGCTTTATTAAATTTCAAGTAGCCTCGGAAAATCATCCTTCATCAAATCAAAGTATAGGAATTCAGCATTGGAAGAAATGCCTCGTCAGCAATGGAGGAAGAAATACAAACAATGCAGACATTCCGGAATAAAAAATAAAGAAATTTAGAAATTCTTCACCAGGTTCAGACATCTGAATAATTCCTGCCTTTTGTTACCTTCGTTATTACTGAAGTGAAGCTTAACAAAATGCTAATTTCGCCCTTGGTGTTCCGTACGCCTAATTACTGCCATTGATTCGCGCCTTGTTTAGCATTTCTACTCCGAGCACTAAAGAAAACGCGTCAAATTACGAGAACTAAAAATTTCTCAAGTTTGCCTGGCTAGCTTTTCTTTCGCTTTTCATCCCCCCAAGGGCAAATCTCCCAGGTTGGCAGACCCAGTAATTATCCGATAGAAAGATATTCAGTACCAACTGCTTTTCTTTCGGACAAAATCTGCTGCACGTGCAACAGTTGGGGATTTTCGACGAATTAAGAGGAATTTAAGAGCCGTTGAATGCAAATCGCTGTAATATCGAAACTGAGCTGGTGACGTTGGGGAATGTTTCTTAATTTCGAAGACAATTCGTACTCCCCACCCTCGCGAAGGGATAAGGTTGCAGAACAGGAATAATATCACGAACAGTGGTAATGAACGAACTAAGCGTGTAAATTTTAATGACTCCGTCCGTACGGAATCGCTCAAATGCACTGGCACCACGACGAGCAGTGTCGTGCAACTTTTGGGCTCTTGGCCAGATTGCATCCCAAGGACGTGAGTGACCAGGGTCGTTAGCATAATCTCTTTCCTCATTTGCATTTCGTGATTATGCACCGGACAGTAGCGTAGCAAGGCTTCTAAGCTTCTAGCCATTGTCCAACGGAGTCGCAGAAATGCGATTATGGTCCATTTACTAGAAACTTGCGAAGTGACTGAAAAAAGGTTGGAAAAACACGTGGGAAAGTAACGTTTGAGAACTCCAGGCTCTTCAGCTCATTTTTTTTAGTTTCGCTTTTATTTTTCCCTATTCGTTGTTGACAGAAATAATGAGAGGTGGAATCCACCTACGAAGGTAACAAAGCGTGAGAGAAAGAGAAAAATGATACGAGTATCGATTCCAATAATTTTCGGGCATTGCTTCACAATTTGAGAATGTTTGGTACGGCCTTTTTCTAAGAAAGCGTTGGGCGCGGTGGGAGGGAGCGAAATGGCGGGAAAAGGACAATGGGCAATGGCGGGCGCGCGTGGGTTGCGGCGAGGAAGAAGGGTCTCGAATGTTGTCTATTGTTATGTCCTGCCCCTTTTGCTCTCATTGGGGAAGCTAGCGTTGAAGAGCCAGTACTTTTCTTATTACGTTTCGTTATCTCGCTACTTTCATAGCTCTTGAGCATTATAGAGGGCGCGGAGGGTGCGGCTTTTAGAACGGCGGGTCAGGCAGACCTTTAGCCCCGTCTTCGGCACCCCGAGTCACATTACTGTGCTAATGCAAATGCAAACGATAGGACTTTTTGTACTTTTCGAGCCTTTTGTCTGCTCACACATGCTTTTCCATTCGAGTAAAAGCATTTTTATTCTTCTGCAAAGGTTGGGAAGGGACAGATTTATTTTTTAAAAAATTAAAAAATATTCGTGTTAAATATAACATTCTTTTTTCAAAGTTAAGAGATATTCATGTTCAGTGGACCCATTTTTTACATTTTGAATTATTCATGTTCATAAAAAGTAAGTAAAAAAATGTCGCTTCCGTTTCCAACATTTAGAGATAAGAAACATTGTGTTGAGAAGCTTAAGTATTAGCTGTAACATTGGAATTCACATTTATTTAACGTTGAAACATCCATATTTATGCTGCAATTAAGTATAATAAAACATAAGAAACTAGAAAAAAGTTAGTCACTTTTCAAAACAAATATTATAGATTCTCGCCTTGTGAAAACAATGTTCTAAAAAATTAATAGAAGCGTTTCCATTCGAATGAAAGCGTTTTTCTCCCCCCTTCCATGGGTAAAAGAGATAAAAGAAAATTCTCACATTCGTTGCAGAAATTAAGCGGTAGGAAAGAGGCGAAAGATTAGAAAAAAAGACTATAATCACTTTTTTGGTGCCAAAAGTATTCAAAGATTCCTTGTCGTGAAAATATTAAATTTTGATAAGGGCTAATCGATTCCTTTTTTTTCGTGCTCTGAGATGCTAGGAAACCGCATTTTTTGGTGGGATGTTAAGGAAATGGAATTCGAGAACTATAGCAACGGGGATGATTGCATTAGTGAGGTAGAAAAAATTCTTGGGGTTGTTTCTTGGAAGATAAGAGGGTGGAAAGTAGGAGGGCGGAGAAACGCGATGTCGAAATTCAAGGAACGTGTTTTTAATTAATGTAAGTAATCCAATCTAAGAAGCGAGTGAGCGAGGCGTGATGAAATTGAGTCTGCTCCTTCAACATATGTGTAAGCATTTTTTTCACCCCTTTTTGCCCAGCACGGGAAGGGAAAGGGTAGATAGAGGAACGCGACGAGAATGACTTTGCAATGAGCGGAATCCATAATGAGCAGTCGCCCTGCACTTTAGCGCATAAATTAGCCAACATTCGTAAAATAAATAGACACAATTTAAAAGTATAATTAAAATTAATTTTGTTAAAAAATGAAGCATAAGGCAAGTAGGCCAACATTCACAGAATAAACAGCAGCAACAATAATGCCAAACAATTCAGACAAAAAGATTCCGAAAATAAGTACTCCGAAGTAGCGATGTGCAGCCAAAATTCATTGGATAAAGAGAAAAATCGTAAATTAGAGAAGAAAAATAGATTACAATACCGTGATTGAAGTAAACAGAAAAGAGTAAGAAAAACGTAAGATTCTTTGAAAATTCTTAAGTCAAGTACAACGGGAAAAGTTCATCAAATAAAGAAAGAAAAAATCGGAAAGAAAGAAAATAAGTAAGAAATACAATAGTAAGAAAACACAGTACAATACAATATTTAAATAAAATAATTAGAAAAGTTTTTACGAAAAGAAAATTGTTCGAAAATTTTAATTCAAAGAAAATTGTTAAAAAAATACAAGAGGCCTTTAAAACTTCGAAGTCATATGGAAATGAAAATAGTTGATGAGGCCACGTGGGGAGCGAAAATGGCGTTCAAGTGTGTTACTACGCGAAACCTTCAGTAGTAGTAGCGTTTCCGGCCGTCAGAGGGTGCTTCTCACTGTCTTTGTTCCCTACGCGCGAATTTAGTGGCAGAAAGCTCAGCGTCTCTCGCTGTGTTTGCGTAGAATAGGAGAGGAAATGGAAAACGGGCGTTTACGACGGTTGCTAGCCATAAAATTGACAGACTCCGCCCCCTTTTCCCATTTCTGTGCGTTTTATTTTTTGTTTTCCGGCTCTGGCTATTGCGTTGCGGGCTTGGCAGGAGTAGAACTCTTTAACCTACCAACAACTTCGCCACGACTAAGAAGAAAGTAAAAAAAAGGGCGATTTTGCTTTTTCGCAGATAACTCGTAAAAAAGAACATTCTTTTTAGAAACGATTGCTCAGATGGCTCCACACAAAGTTTTTATTGCTGCAAAAGCTTATGAGTTGGTTCTTAGGGCGGGGGGAGCGAGGGTAGATAGGGTGAAAGCGCTTTGTTTTTATTATTGCTGGTATTTCCCCTTCTTCGTCAGCGCGAAGTTTATTTTTTTGTGGCAGGAAGTGTAGTTTTCCTTGTATTTCTGCCGTTTGAAGAATTTCTTTACCGCGAGGCCAATTTTAGGACGTGATGTGCCCATGGGAGTTAATTTCATGGGACTTTAGTCCCTCCAGGGATGGAATTAGACGCTTATGGAAGCTTGAAATAAAGCTTGGCAAGGAGAATTGAAGAGTTGGGGCGCTTGAACGGATCGTAAAATATTGTTGGTTCGGCATAAAGAAATGGGAAAGAAGATCAAAGCGGGTGGTTCCGAGTTTCGGGGCCAAAAACAAGCTCGGGTTCTGCCGTGTAGCCGGCGGTTTGTGTCCACAACGGGGAGTCGTGTAAGCGTCGCGCTTGTGGTCCGCTGTGAAGGCACGCCAACCGCGATTAGCTTCCGCCTTGCCGTCCGCGTGGTAGAAAATGTCACTTTTAACAATTAATCATTGCGGACGCTTTGTTCTCGCTTTCGTTGCGTTGGAGGGAAAAAATGCGAAACAATTCACTGCGAATTCCTTTGCGTTCTTTACTTAGTCGATTTAACTTAACAGCGATTAACTTCTACCTTGCAGTCCGCCTTCGGGAAAACAGTTTTCAGAAAATTAAACTTTGTGGTCGCTTTGTGAATAATTTGGTACAGTTCGTGGGAATCGCAAGATAATTCATTGCAAATTTCTTAGACTCATTTTGCAGTAGTCGACTCAGATGAACAGGAGTCTGCTTCCACCTTGCAGTCCGCCTTGGAGAGAATAAATTTTAGAACATTAGTCTTGTGGTCGTTATGCTCCTAACTTTGTTGAGTTCATGGGAATTACCAGACAGTGAAATGCAGATTCGTCAGTGTTTTCGTGCAGTAATCGACTCAAATTAACAGCAGTTGGTTTCCACCTTGCAGTCCGCTTTGTCGAGAATAAATTTTAGGGAATTAATCATTGTGGCCGTTATTTTAGTTAACTTAGTCAAATTCATGGGAAATGTCGAAAAATTTAACGTAAAATTTCTTAGACTCTTTTGTGATAGTCGATTCAGATTAACAAGAGATTCAGATTAACCTTGCAGTCCTCGTCGTGTAAAGTGTCTCTGAAGATACATTTTCCCCCGTTTTTTATGCACAGTTAGTGGCGGCTAGCTTCTTACTTGTAGTTCGGTGACGCATTTCTTTCGTGCTCGTTGTTGTGTACATTTTAGTAGCGATGGGCTTTTACCTTGCAGTCCGCGTGGACTACAAAACATCTTAGTTGATCAATCCATCCAGCCCGCTTTGTGTACTATCAAAGTTCATTCAACATTTTATTGATAGTATGTCCTGGTTCTTTTTCTTCCCAAGTCCGCTGGAGGCACCGAAGGTTTAGAACGGTTAGTTTCTTCCTTGTGGTCCGCTTTTGTTACCACCAAATAGCGATTAGCTTCTTACTTACAGTTCGCGTTGCATATAGTTGAAGCTGAATAGATATCATTCGCTTTGTGTACGTGTTAAAAGCCTTCTTCCACGTATGGCTTCTGCCTTGCAGTCCGCGTTGTATAGCACTTTGCATTAAAGAAACTCGTAGCGTCGGTATTCCGCTATACTCCAATAACGCCATTGTCAGCCAACTCCCACCTTGCCGTAAACTTTGGGTTTTGAATCCTTCAATGCTTTTCCCTTGCGGTCCGCTTTTGCCAACTCATTTGCGACGGATTCTTTTCTCTTGTGTTTGCCTTCCTCCCTGCAGTCCGCTTCACTTTGCCGACGCGTCAATGACAGTGCATCCTCCAATCAAGTCTCTCCCTTGCGGTCGGCTTGGGCATTCTGGTCCTTATGATCCGCCTACTTAGTGAAGAAGCTTATTGCCAGCCAAGGGACGGCGGGATTAATAAATAATGTCCCTCTGTTTCCATAGAAACACGAAGACGCGTTTTAGGGCCATAAATACCCTAGGAGACCAGCTTTAAAAGCTTTTTTATTCCCATTTCGCCCCCTATTTTTCAAGACAGTCTCACTATAAAGAAGAAACATGTGAATTTTACCTTTTATTGCTTTCGATTTTCCGAGAATTTGGCACCCAACTTGCACTTTAGCGCCTTGAGCCCTTTCGTGCGCCTCAAAAACTTGGACTGTGTTTTTCCACTAAGCGGTACATCTTCTTTGAAGCGGATTAAAAATCCTGCCTTCTCGTCACTCAGTGTTTATCAGAAGTTTAAAAGTCGCCAGCCAAAAATGTCAAACAAGTACAACAACTAAAAACAAGTAAACAGTAATCCGTAAAATTGTGAAGAATTAAAATAATACGTTTAGGTGAGTGTTGTATTGGCAGTAATCTTCAATATTGTCCTTAAGTCAGGGCCTTTAGTAAAAATTTCAATAAAAATAAATTTACTTGAATACCTTAAGTTCAGTTGTAGAAAAATTTAATAGAAACACAAAGTTAAACAAGTAAACAATCCATAATGTAAGCACTAATCCGTATGATTTGGAAGAATTAAATAAAGCGTATACGTGAGTGCTCTATTGGCAATAATTTTCAATACTGTTCGTAAATTAAAGCCTTTAACAAAATAAAAATACTTCAACGAATATCTCAAGTCTAAAAGTCGTCAGCAAAAGTGCAGAACAAAAGTAAAAGTAAAAACAAATGAAACAGTACTAAAAGTAAGCAGTAATTCTTAAGATTCTGAAGAATTCAATATTACGTTTACGTAAAGTTCTGTTGGCAACAATGTTCAATAATGTTCTTAAAGTAAGGACTTTAGGAGAAATGGAATAAAAATACAGGTACACGAATACCCTTTCTAGAGCCAAGGAATTAATCATCTTCCTAATCAACCTTTACTTTCTTTACGAACTCCGACAAGGAAAAGCTGTTAGCATTTTTAAGTATATTTTCTTTCATATGTGTGTTCCGTGTTATACGTTTCTTGCCCATCCTGTGTCTCTCCCAGTATTATTTAAGGATAAAAAGCTTTATTACGTGGTTGTTTCATCAGCACTGGCGGAAGATGTTCACTTCGCACGCATACATACCCCCTTAAGCTGTCACTCATGTAAAATTAACGTTAGGGAGCAAAAGGAGACGGGAAGGGCCCAAATTTCTGCGGCAGCATTAGCGGACGTAGCAAATGGGCTCACATGGGGCAGGGGGATTTGGGGGCGGCAGGGAGAAGTTTTTCCGGTGAACACACTATCAGGATTACGGACTGCCCCTCTCGCGTACTCATTCGACCGCTAATGCTGTCCAGTAAACTTGTAACACGAACGAGTGGTCGCAGAGATAATAAGCGTTTTAATGCTTTTTTTTGGCGGTTCAGAAACCGTAAGCTTGAATTCGGGGAAGGGGAGGAGTACGAGTGACTTGTATTGCTGTAGTGAACCAACACGAGGGAGAAAAATAAAAAGCGGCGAGTACTTGCTGACGGAGGAGTAAAAAGTACTTGTGAGTTGCCGTTATTGTTCCTTTTATTGATTTACCTTACAATATAAATGTGGGAAGAGGGAGGAATCGTAAGTATCGAAGCGACCAGCTATTGACACACACTTGACTACCGAGCCGTTGTAGAGGTGTAGAGCCGAGTCCACTGGCTCCTCCCCCTCTCACTCCCGCTCCCCTCTCAGTAACGCTTGAGCCGCGAAAGCGTTCGGACGCGCTTTTCCACCGCGCTCCCATCGGGAGGGTGAATGGCCAGACAAATGAGGTGACAAAACCACGAAAATTTCGCGTTTTTTTACGCAAAAGCTCACACGCAGCTTTTTTAATCATATTGACTCTCAGATCTGTTTCAAAGTGTTTTAAAAAAATTACAGTGCAATTCTTGCTGCCCGAAACAGTGACAAGGCCGTAATGGAATTCTGCTCGTGACCCCCGAAGTTTTTCGTTGCGGCTTTAAAGCCAGTGCTGTCAAGGGAGAACTTTTGATAATAAACCCATTCGCACCCCTTGGTTGAAGCCAGTGTACGTGCTTGGCACACGGAAATTTTGATTTTTGCTCCCCTTTTTATGGTCAAAGGTCCAGTGGATTACTTCGTGCCGCTGTCGTGTGGGATAGTTTATGTTTGGGTGGGAGTCGAAAAATTCCGACTGGTAAAAGAAGGCAAAGGGTGGAAAAAGCGTCCGGAATTCAATTGGCCACGTGTGTTGTTTACGCGATGGCGGTATATTATTACGCCAAACGACTCCGAATCCCAGCTGCTTACCATCCTCCCGCTCCTGCTGTTCGGAATAAGGTAATCGGGTCTGTCGGAGCGCGAAACAATACATCTGGGGGCCAAATGGGGTGTAGGGTGGCTTGAGCCGGCCCATCTGAGACTTTCTCCTACCCCTTCGCTCTCCAGGCCAGAAAAGAAAAGAAAAGAAAAATATGCCAACCGCTCTGGGCCAGGGAAAAGTGTGAAGAGGCTAGGAAAAGATTTGAGAACCTGAAACTTTTGGAATAGACACTATATTTCCCTCACATGGAAGCAGCAGGCCAAGGGGGTGGGGTGGTTGTGTATTTCCGGTACGGGAACACGTGCCGTTGGGAGAAAGAATTGAAGTGAGAGCATGCGACACATTAAGCCTACGCAGTATATTGGCTAAATAAGGCTCGCAAAGCGGAAGACGATCTGAGACAGCATCGGGACTGATGGCGGTGATCTATGCACTTGGGCTCGATAGCAGGCACAAATCCGAGGGAAGAAAAAAATGGGAAAATATCTGTAACATGCAAACGAGACAGATAAGAAATTTCCATGCTGTAGAAATGTATTTTTTTTCGCTGTGGCACTTGTCTGGAGCGATTTCCGTTTCCGAGGGACAGATTGCTGCACTTGGGGAGGAACAGATTGAGATTTTTTCTTTTTTTTTGGCATCGAGAGACAAAACTGTCGTGTCAGTTTCAAATGTCAAGTCGAGAACGAGGATCAATTTACAGTGATGGAAATTTCCCCAATGGGTTTCAGATTGTTAATGAGACATTGTGTTTCGAACGCTTTTAGCAAGCAAACAAAGCGTTGCATTAAGAATCGTTTAATTAACTCCCGGGAGATAAAATGGGGAAGTGCTTGTGATGCGCACTTCCAACTTGTTCTACATTAAATTATCAAATGTTTGGACAATTTGGTGGAAATATTGTACTTTACATATTCAGGTGAATTATTGTATTTTATATATTCGGGTGATATATTGTATTTTACATATTCGGGTGAAATATTTTACCCATTTTACCCAAATTGTCGTTTTTTTCTGGTTAAAGATGTAAAGAAAAATTATGTTAAATGTAAAAAGGAAATTAACGTGTTTAGGAAAAATTTGGTAGGAATATGGGGAAATTCATGGGCCCGAAATTGAAGCAAAAATGTGTAGGTATAATTCCTACGCAGTGAGCGTAAATGCCCTGAACACTGTAGGGAAATAGCACTAGTAAAGCAATTCGAGTAATGTCTACTGCAATGCATTCTTATCTGCATATAAAGGTGGAAATCGCGTCCTTTTAATGCGTTTTATGTGAGCTCATCACGCTTCGTGTTTTACACTTGTCTTACTTCCGTAATAGCGCTATAAAACTGGTACAATACCGTTACGAGAAGGTATCTACGTTTTTTTACGTCGAATGGCTAATAACAACACCTGAACCACTTTAAGAGTTTCAGGTCTTTTAATGCGACTCTGGCAATATTGTCACATTTCTTACCCGAATACTATAGAGAAGTTTAATATTACAATTCTGCGTGAAGCTTAAAGAGAGCATAAAGAGAGACGTAGACCATTGCTTTCCGTTAATTACTTTCTAAACATCTGTGTACCTAATAGGGATGTAAATTCATTAATTCGTTAACAGAAGTATACAATTTCTCTCCATTAATTTATTTTTAAATCATATAGGCTACCTAGCAGATAGGGATGTAAATTCACGAAATTCATAAACGCAGACGTATACAATTTCTTTCCATTCATTAATTTCTACACATGTGCAAAAAAAGAGATATAAAATCGTGAACCATATTTCATTGAAAATATGGCTATAAATATTATAACATTTTCTACGAAATATATGTAAATGTAATAAACCTATCAGTACATTGTGGAATGTGAAGTACAATTGAAACGTATTGTGCTAACGTGAATACCAGGATTGTGGGGCAAATGGATCCAGAAATTTCATGAAAACGAAATCTCAAAGCGAAACTTTGACGATTTCATTAAGCAAAAGGGATTTCGCGACTTTGCAGAGCTAAGGAGCGTTTTTGTTTCCATGGCGAAGAGCAATTCAAAGACCTTGAGAAATGAATTGTTCACTTGGCAAGAAGGGATTCTAATTGTCGAAGCAAAGCGGGAAGCAGTTTCCGAAATTGGCACACGGCGATGTCGTATTAAACCCTTTTTACGAGGTGTAAGACCAATGTTGCATGGAAAGGGTTGCGCAAATCTTAATTAAGGCTAATTATCAGATTGGGCGATGCCTCAACTAGTGCCAGAAACTAATTTCGCTTTGAAGCTAAACTTTTCGAGCAGAGGCCACTGTTCCGTTGTTATCGCGGAGGAGGAATCGAACTTGAGCTATTTATTTTTCATTTTCTCCGTTTTGTTCCCTCGCACAAGTGCAAAAGTTTTCGAGATGGAATGAAAATGTTTGGGGACCAAGTTTGGGAACTTATTTCATTAAGGAAAGCTGAGCGGGAATTAACTTGCTATTAAGTCAATGAAATAATAAGGCGGTGTTGCCCGTAGCAACGGTTCCAAAGTGATTAATTCGTCAACAACGATAAAAACGCGCCCGTTTCGTCAAAAGCAACCTTTAATCGTCGCTCACCGTCGTCGCTAACAGAAAGAAAGCATAGAAACCCGGGGTAATTATTGAGAAAGTAAGAAATTACCAAGTTGCCAAGCGGGGAAGATAGTTATTCGTGATTAAACCATTGTTTCGTGCTGTACTCCTGGTTTGGGGCTGTCAGAAATCTTCTTTTCAACTTGAGTGGAATAAGTGACGGCGTGAATGGATTCCCCCAACGAGCTGAGATGCTTTAGATCAAGTCCTTGGATAGACAACTTAATCCAACTTTTTTTCTAGACTGACAGAAATTTGTTTGTTGCATTTTGTGGTTGCACTGTCCAGTCCTTTGTGGGAATTTCATCTTTCACGCCCATTTTTTTTAGTAAAACAAAGGAAAGGAAATGGTATCCGCAATTCCGAGCGTTCTTGTTTTGCGTGCCATCGGAAACGTACTTTGTTGGCCCCAAAAAGGGAAAGAAGACAGAAGAATGCGTCTTCAAGATTCAAACGAACCAAGTACAGCGAAAAAGACGAAGGAGTCGAGTAACAAGAGCAATTTCAGTTCGCTTATTGATTGTTCGCTTGGGCAAAACCCCAACTCCATTCGCGAGAGGGCGCAACGGGGAGGGGGGAGGGGAGAGAAACGTTCGATTCTTTCAGTCGGCCAGGACCTGTCGGAGGGGAAGGACGCACCTGGCTCATAAAGCCAGCCACGCTCCTAACCATTAATATAAATGTTACTGGACATGAGTAGTATACGCAAATGTAACATTAAACGCATTCGCCCCAATTCGAGTCACAGCTGGCGTTCATTAGTGCCGTAATTTAGCGTTAAATGCCTCCCCTTTCCCCGCCCTGGCTAGACCACTTTCCTCCCGCTCTCTTTTCCGACTCGAGCTTCGCCCTAAAGTAAACAAGCTTTAATCCACTTTGGGTTGTTGTCAGACATGTTCTGTTCCTCCACGTGGAGGAATTTAAACCGCAATTTCGAGTTTATTTAAGGGATAAATCGAAGTAAAATCGGAGAAAAAGCTTCGCATGTAAGAAAGATGTAAGTAAACTTGGAACATGCCAGTTTAATGTTTTTAGCAATGTTTGACTTTGCAGGGTACTATTAAGTGTGCAAATATTTGATCGATGTGTGGGGGTAAATGCAAATATTAGACTAGCGACATCTGCCGGAGAAAGTGATACTTCCCATTTGCGTGAGCGTATTGTTCAGGAGACTACAAGCTTTTAATCAGATTAAAAGTTATAGTTAAACCCATATTTATTTAACTTATATCAATACGACTCAAATAAAAATGAACTACAAATGAAATGTAAAGAAAAATAAAATTGAAAGCAAATTAAAATGTACGTAAAAACGAATGTAAAGAGAATTAAATGTAAGAAGAAATAAGTACAGAAAAATAAATGTTAAGTAAACGTTGAATGTAAATAAAAATTTGAAGGGGTTTTATAAATAGATAGTGAAAGAAAGGGGGAAAAGGCTGAAAGTGATGTCAAGTTCTTTAAACAGACGTGGTTCGTCTTTAAACTTCTAAATAAAATAAATAAAGTTCTTTAAATTATTGATTAAAATTAATGCCAAAATTAAGCAAAGTGGAAATGAAACAACAACGTGCTGCAGAGCTAATAAGAAGCACAGTTTTGCCCGTATATGATTAAAAGGTGTGAAATTCTTAAATACCAAGTTAAAGATGACGTTTTTTTCTTGTTTAATTCTTCTTTTAGCGTGATTTATTAACTTGTATTCTTCTTTATTTGTTTCCATCTCTGAGTGGTAACAATGCTCTGTCGCCGACCAGTTGCATCTACTTTTTTTCCCGCAATTTTCTTAATTTCTAGTGGATTAGCAGATGCTGGTGGGTGCTGGGGGAGTTTTTCTTCTCCCGACCCCGCCTACCCAGGCAACAAAGAAAGATGCTAAGAAAATTGGGGGTCCTTTTTTGTCTCCATCTTGTTGCCCCAGGCAACTTAGGAGAGAACGCTTAGCGGGGCCCAAGCTTGATCTTGAGCTCGTAAAAGCCAAAGTAAAAAAAGTAAAAAGTTGTGTAGAAGGCAGGGTAGTGTATTATTAGATTGTAACTGTCAACAAGAGCGAGGGAGAAGGAGAACTTGGGTTTCTTGTTTGCTGGCTTGGTGGAGGGAAAAAGAAGCATTTTCGCGGTCCTTGTCTGTGTCATTGTTGTCTTGTCTTTTATGTACTGCAAGCATGTGAAAGAAGGGTTGTTGTTGATTTTTTTTCTTCTCTTTGGAGTACGGCCTTTTGTTGCTCAATTTCTTTCCAAAATAGGCCAGGCAAACATTGTGAAGAGAATTTGGGAGCTGGGGAGCCCTTAGGATGCACTTGTTGGGAGGCTGAGTGTGAGTAGTAGAAGATTATTGTTGACAGGCAGCGTGTAGCTATTGTTGAGACTGGAGGGAGGAATTTTTGACGATTGGAAAAAAAAATGGAAGTAGAATTCTTACACGTTTGGAGGAATTTTACATTTCGTTTACTGGCAATTCAGAGCCAAAGGCAGTGAAATATAAAATAATAAGTAATAATAAAGAATGATAGGTAATGATAAAGAATAGTAGGTAATACTAAAGAATAGTAGGTAGTAATAAAGAAGAAAGAAAGAAAGAATAATAAATAAATAGTAGAACACAAACATAAAGAGTTAATAGATTGTCAAAAACGCCCAGGTATTGTTGTTAAATGTAGATACGTCAATCGTACGATCTGCATGAGAAATTTCCTGGTATAAAATTTGTAGTTCTTTGAAAATTAAGTAGATAAACGGATTAAGTCTGGGTTTGCCCAACAGTCTAATCTGCCATCTTGTAAGAAAAAATTGCGACATGTTAGTGTTATGACAAGTTGGCATCTTAAGATGTTATAAAAGTTAGGTTACTGTGTCACTGTCTTGAATGTTTTCTCGCTGGCGGAATATGTGGCAAAAATTGCTCATATTGGACCGTTAGAATCCAATTGAATTGAAACAACGACACTGAAAACTTCACTACAAACCGTAATAGTTACCAGCGTTTCTCCGAGATGGCGCTTTAAGACGATAAAACGCAACGCCCAACGACCGGAATCGAAAACAAGTTGGAAGTTGCTGGAAAGCAATGAAATGAAGTTCATTGAATCAAACTTAGACTCAAAGTGGAATGAGCAGAGCTGATAAACAATGGAACAGGCTTTGAAAGGAAAACATCTATCTTATCGTTAAGTCAGCTATTAAAAGTTTCTTCATATAAACTTTTCGTTGTGACATCGGAGACATGTAACTGCAAAGACTCGGTGCTCATTTTCCCTCCGCATTTTTTTAGATTTATCTCCCTCCAGCTTCCGTTCGGGGGCTATTGTATTCCACTACTCGATCCCATCCGTCTCAGTAATTACATCACTTTGCTCATTTGCATAACAATTAAGATGACACAAGCTTCCCCAGCCATCGGAAGTCTATAGAGTACCCTGCACTGCAGTCGTAAGTCAAGCTCTAAGGTCCTTGGAAACAAAAGAAATGCGTTTAAACATAAACCCAACCCTTTGAGAATGTGATGGAAGCTCCCCCCCACTGCGTCTTCTAAGTAACTTCTCGTGTTATCTTGTCTGGAACGTTCTCTCGAAAGGGCGATGGAGTCATTACACTGTCATATCCACCATTCGCCTCACCATCTCGAATCAATTCATCCGATTTTCGGAAACAATACTACTTTGGAGGAGTTCCTTGTCCATAAAAACAGCAGACATAGTTTAGTCGCCCATATACCCAATAGATGGCTTTGCGCGACTTGCAAACCGCCAACCACGTGTTCTAACGAACGTTTTCATTAGTTTTTAGCTTTTATGTCTCAAACCGTTTCATCGACAACTTTCTTTCTTGGTTACTTTTTTGCATTTCTGAACTGTGTTATGCATTTTGGTCATGTAGAATTTTGACGAATTGGGTTAAATAAGCTGGTTGGGTAAATTTAGAGAAATTTGAATTACATTTTTCTTTCAGCTGTCCTAAAAACTTGGGAAGCAAAAAGTCGGAGGAACCATTCCGTGTTTGACAAGGTGCCTCATATTGAGGAAGATTTCCTTTCTTTTCTTCTTTTTTTGTGTTTTGCTTCTTATTTTCGCAGATCTTTCCACCTCCGCTGAAAACGCAACCTACGGGGATCAATACTAACGTCATAAATTTGCTTCAGAAATCCTTGACTGTTTTTCTCTTCCTTTCCTTTGACTTCCTTTCGGAGCGTTTCTTTTTTAGTAGTTTTTGGCCGTTTATGACACAATACACACCGTGCGTGGAAGAAAAAAGTAAATGATTTTGGTGCGGCTCCCTAACGGGTTGGCTTTAATGATTCCCGCACTTCCCTAGGTGAAAGAAGCAACGGAACAAAAAGCAATATATTTCTGTTCGGTTGCGGAGAAAGAAATCAAGAAAATGGGAAAAATAGAGGGAGAAAGACAATTTGTGTAATGCCGTATCTCGCTTTGATTTATACGTAACGCGTAGCTAGCAGTATTGTGATTTATAGTGCTGCCACCGTGTGGTAGAAGTGAGCGATAGGAAAACTTAACGACGGGTAGTTTGCAGCGTCAGAGGCCGGACACGGAAATGTATTAAAAGGGAAGTGGGAAGCTATAGCAAAGCAATATTTCTGCAATATTTTCTCTGACAACCGACCGAGACAATTTCTATCGATTAATAAACCATCGATACATTTCGATGAGCACAAAATTTTAATTCATTTGTTTATTTTACATTGAATTATGTTTTTTACGTGCAACTTATTTTTATAGAGGGAGTTTATAAACGTGGAAAGAGTTTGGGGGAAAACCTAGAATGCTTTGCATGATTGGCACATTTTACAGTAATTTTTCTTCGATTACGAACCAAATTTTGATCAAATTTCTTCTCTTGTCGTTTTAGTCGCTGCCACAGACACCGAAGTCGAACAAAAACCCCGTGAGTGGATTCAACGGAGGAGTGGGCGTTTATGGGTCCAATAGCAGCAGTTTAGAAACAGTGGAAGATTCGGGCTCTGAACCGGACAATGTAAGTTTAACTTTTCTAATAATTTCCTCTTTTTTTCGGGTTTTGTTCGGTGGCTTTGTTCAAATGCTAACAATAGCGTTTGGGTCCATTGGAGCATAAAATATGGTAAGTTAGAGTTGAGGGTCGAGTTGTGTGTTTGCGTGGAATAAAAGCGTGGTGCATTACAAAACTGGCGTGTTTACGACCATTTGGAAAATATCCATGCTTGAAAAGTCACTCGTGTGGAGCGAAAGGACTAAGAATGGTCGGAAAGCAAGAAATCTTCCGTAACTCTTCCTTAAATTGCCTTTTTTCAGTCCAGTACAATTTCTGTGCCAATTGTCAGCTCTAACTCTTGCTAACAAATTGAAATTTACATCCGGAATCCCCAGTCTGCCTATTCTTCTTGAGAACTGCATTGCTAGTCTGGCAAAGCCCACGACATGCAGTTGAAATCTCGCTTTTCAGGTTTTCCATTCCCAATTCAGGAAAATTGAATTACAGTGCATTACACGCAACAACAACAAAAAACTATGTAAAATTCTCGCATTCTGAGTTCGGTTTTTAGTGTGTCATTTTTTATATTTTTTCTAACAAATTTAACTTTACATTTGCAATCTTCTTTCTACATTTCTTCAGAAATGCATTGCAAATCTGACAAAGCATACAAAATCAACGTGAAAGCTCTTGTGTTCTGTAGCCAGAAAAAAAAATAACAATTCGGTGCATTGCTGTGGGAAAAAAACGCTGTGAAATCCTGGCAAATCGCATTTCTGTGAAAAAGACAATCCAAATCCGTTCTGCGCCCCCAGAAAATGCGAAGAAATTCCCTCTTTCCTTCGCTGATCACTACACATTTCCTTTGCCTCAGTACTTTTCCCGTGACAGGGTTTGATGTGTTTTTCTTTTTCTGAAAGAGTAAGGAAAAAAAATGGCATCAACTCCTGTTTCTTCGTCTCCTTCTCTTCATTTTAAAATAGGGAACGATATCTTCCCCTGAGCTTTGGAAGAACTTGTAAAATTCGTCGTGGACATAATCTTTTTTCCTTTCGTCCCTGTTCAGTGTCCAAAACTCAATCCGAGTAACTGTACTGGAAATCCCTCTACCGAAAGATTTTCTTGTTCATTTTTCGATCCTCCCAGAAAAGAAAAAATTAGATCTAAGAAAAGCCTGGAACACGTAAATGTGGCCTCCATTTCCGTTTCCTCCCAACTCGGCCTGATTTCAAGTTCAATTCTTTGGACTAACGCCCGATTTTTTTTCTCATTTCGGACTCGCAACAATGGACGTAAAACTTGGACGACGCAATTCGTGAAATCAATCTTTTCATGCACTTCATTTAAGATTTTAAGCTTACACTTTTTTATATATAAGTTCAAACTTTTCAGATTTAAGTTCAAATGTTTGAAGATTTGAGCAGAAACTTTTGAAGATTTAAGTTGAAACTTTTAGTTTTTTTAAGATTTAAGAAATTTACCCATAACTTCGAGTCCCCTACTCAACACATACCCACAAACTGTGTCCCAGTGCAAACCTTTTCTTATTAAGTATTTCTTTACTGGACTATATGTTGGCATCCTTGTGCATTTGTTTAGAGACAGATTTAGTCGACAACAGGCAATTCAAGTACAAGTTACAATTCATTAAAAGAAAAACAAACTTCGAGACTCCGAGAGTTACAATTCAGTTATAATTCAAGTTACAATTCAGCAAAAAAATGAATCTCCAGAAGTTTCGCGATACGTTTGATGAATTAGTAGACCAGTGACAATATTTTATTATTTTAAGAATAAATGAAATAAATATTGTTAAATGTTGTACGAATCCTGGATCAATCTACAGTAGTACTGTAACACAAGACAGCGCCCTCTCTTAGAAAGAAAAAGAAACTTTAGTCGTAACTTTGAGGCCCCCAAGAAGTTTCTGGGAAGAAAGTTGAAGAATTAATGGACCTATAACCAATTTTTTATTATTGGAGGTGGAAAAGAAGGGAAGAAATACTGTGAAGAGTGTCGACAGTCTTCTTGGTCACGTTTTCCTTTGCTTTGTTAGGAGAAGAAAGTTTTTTAGTGGTAGTTGTGTGCACTTGGAAGACGTTGGGATCGTTTGTCTTCATTATTTGTGAATATTGAGTGGGGCGTTGAGAAGTTTATGGCCAAAGTTTTAGTGTTCGTTATTTCTTTGTTCCGAAGACAAGATTTCTCACAGTTACGGTAATTTTTGTTTGACAGTCGTTGGTGTACCAAGATGCGAATTTGGTATCGGGCCCGTTGGAAGCGTTGGTACAACACTTGGTTCCCACGGCCGAGTACTATCCCGATCGAACGTACGTGTTTGCCTTCCTCCTCTCGTCCCGCCTCTTCGTCAAACCTCACGCCCTACTGGCCGAAGTCGTCCGGCTTTGCATGGCGCAGCAAAACCTCGCCGATAAACATTTATCCAAAGTAAATATTGCTTATAGTTTCTCTAAATCTGATTGAAAATGAGAAAGAATAAAAACGAGATATTACCTAATAAATACAAATTCAAATAACAACTGAAATTCGAATAATAAATACGAATCCAAATAATAAATGCAAAAGCGAATAGTAAATACATTCAGCCATCAATAGACGACATCTACAATGACATTTTTAAAGTAAAAAAATACAGTGTCTCGTGTAATATTTCTCATTTCATTTACAAAGAAAGCAAACTAGGCCGTGTCCCTAAAACAATTCTTTGAAAATGAACTGTTAGGGTTTTATTTATTTAGTGTTCAGCTGTGTATTCTTATGTTTACTAGCTTTTGTTCAGTTCGTTAGTTATTAATTCACACGTTATTATTTTTTCCCGTTATTAAGAGTTTTTGTTGTAATTTTTGTTACTTATAATTTAACTATTTTTTCACCTGGAGTTTTTTTCTTGTACTTTTGTTATATAAAATTTTTATTGTAAGATTTATTACTTAGAGTTTCTTGATGGCATTTTTTATTTAGAGTGATTTATTTTATTTCGTTATATAGAGTTAATGTAGTTGTATTTTTAATAGTTTATTTATTTGTCAGTTGCTGTTTGGTTAGGTTTCTCTCGTTAAGTGCCCTTAGTTTCGTCAATAATGTGAGTGTGTTGTCCCAGGATAAATTGGGTCGATTCTGCCCTCATTTGGTGCAACTGTTATCGGAATGGATGGAAACGTTCCCTTATGATTTTCGGGATGAACGCGTGATGGCTCATGTGAGGCAATTAACTCAGCGTTGCGTCGCCTTGGACCCGTCCTTACGCCGCGACGTGTCGCAAATGCTGCATAATCTCTTGCACAGACTCACGGCGCTAGAGAAATATGAAGAATTCCTACAGAAGATTAACACTGAAGCCTCGGTCGTCTTAATCGATACTTTAGCCGTGGTAAAAAAATAAATAAATACATCAGCCTTTTTTTCAATCTCCCAAGCTTTCTTGTCTGGTTGGGCGATAATATTTCTCCCCTAAGTAGTTTTTTTCCGCTTCATCTTCGTTTAGTTGTTTATTTACCTCTTGGAGTTCATTTTGCTGTCAGAAAAGTGTTAAGATTTTAAAGTGTCTTGTTCTACTTTTTCTTGCTTTGGAAGCATTTATCTTTGCATTTATTGCCATTTTTATTTTCCTTTAGTATTCATGCTCATCGATTTTAATTTTTTAGACTGGAAAGCAAAATTTCAACCAAAGTTACTGTACTGTAAAAGTAAAAAACTTTGGAACTTTTCTTCGCTTTTCCAGATTTCTTCACGTCGTGCAACTTCCTTTGCAATCGCAAAAAATTATGCTCTGCAACGCTTTAAAAGTTTTAAAAGACAACCTCCTTCGTTTCTTTAATTATTTGGTATTTAGTTCTTCTTTAATGTAATTCATTGATATTTAATTCTTCTTGTACCTATTTCTTCGATTCTTAACTCATCGTGTACCTAATTCTTGAACATCTTCAATGCCCAAATTTCTACAAAAGGTTATACTGAACTCTCCATTGTCTCCAAGAATGTTTTGTCTTCAGAAGCTTTAAAGTTTCCTTCTAACAGTGCTGTGTTTTTGTGGACATTTTCATAGAAAATTGCTTGTAGCTCTATAAGATTTCCTCAGTTTTTGTTCAAAACAAAATCATTTTCTTTTCTATAACCTTTCACTGGCTCATTTGCATTCATCATTTTCATGGAATTTCACCGTTTCCCAAACTTTTGTGCTCGCTTTGAGCATTCAGAAGGAATTTAAACATTTTTCTTGTCGCTTTGAATAGTCTGATGTGACGGAAGTGTGTCCCAGTGCGAGCGTGCTATCGCAGCAATTAACTCATATCGAACTGGAGCGGCTGTCTTTCATTGGCCCTGAGGAGTTCGTCCAAGCGTTTGCCAAGGAGAATCCCAACGTGGAGACGTCGTTCAAAGACATGAAAAAGACCCGCAACTTGGAATCTTACATCCAGTGGTTCAATCGACTCAGCTATTCCGTTGCCACTCAAGTCGTATCGGTATTAAAAGACGTTTTCTTCTTATTGCCTCGCCCCTTACCCTTTGTCATCCTGCCTACTCCTTTCTGTCATGTCTTTCGATTCCCTTAACCGTTTGTATTTTATCTTCTTCCGTGCGCGACTGCAGCAAACCAAGAAGAAATTGCGCGTGAAAATGATCGAGTACTGGATTGAAGTCGCCCGCGAGTGTTTCAACATTGGCAATTTCAACTCGTTAATGGCCATCATTGCGGGATTAAACATGTCGCCGGTGTCGCGGCTCAAGAAAACGGTAATTGGCTGTTCGGGGTGAAAAACGAGAACATTTCCAGACCCCAAACATGAAAATAATGTACTTTTTTTGTTTCCGTTTTCCTTTTCGGTCTTTCCTTCTACTATGGATCTTTCGGATGTGAACCGGAAATGTTTTGCAGTGGAGTAAAGTTCAGTCGGCCAAGTTCTCGATTCTGGAGCACCAAATGGATCCGTCGTCCAACTTTAGCAGTTATCGTTCCACATTAAAAGCAGCCATGTGGCGGTCTGCCAGCGCCAAAGACGACCGCCAGCGAATTGTCATTCCCTTTTTCTCCCTTCTCGTTAAAGACCTTTATTTCCTTAATGAAGGCTGCGCCAATAGGTAACGCACCCGCTTTGAGCATTTAGAAGAAGAAAAAGCTTGACTTGTCGCCAGATTTCTTGAGCTTTTACTGTCTGGGGTTGTGTTTTACTATCGTACCATGTTGCGCTTCCTCACGAAGCCCAAGTGGTAGTAATTAAAGGCGCAAATCAAAGCTAAAGGGGAGAAGTTGAAAAGAGTTGTGCCAAGGACTGTGACTAATGAGAATTTGTGGTGTTAGGTTACCGAATGGGCACATCAACTTTGAAAAGTTTTGGCAGCTCGCGAAGCAAGTGACTGAATTCATGGCCTGGAAGCAAGTCACGTGTCCGTTCGAAAAACAGCCCAGAGTGATTCACTACTTACAAACCGGCACCATCTTAAGCGAAAATAGTAAGCTGGTTCTTTATAATTAAATTTGCTATCATTTTAGGAGCGATTTTTGGTGAGCCCGAATTTCGGTTCAGGTTTTGAAGACTCTGAAGACGACGTAGTTTTGAATTCAAGAACTGAAGGCAATTTACGAATATAAGTTTAACTTTAGACACTTGAGACCTAGTTCGTGTCAAAAGTCAAAGCCAATTTTCAAGATATCCAAGTGTCCTAGATTTCCTGGGAATCTTCAGAATCTTCCAAGTTTTTTGAAGTGTTGTACTTTCTAATCTTCCCAAACTCCTTCAGAGTCGCGCTTTCGAATTTCATCAGAATTTCCTGACGATTTCTAATGTTTAGAATTCTTTGCAGTTTTTTCAGCGTGTTAAGAACTTTTGAAACTTTCCCAATATATTTGAAAATCCTTAAGAAAGTTTATGCTTTTAGGATCCTCCGACTTCAAAAGCTTCTACATTTCCTGCAAAGACTTACGAAAACTTGAACATTTTCAAACGTTCTTTGTCAATTAAGAATCTCTTTTTATCTTGAAAAATGCCACCGTGTCCTAAAAAAAGACTTAGAAATCTTCGAAAATACAGTTTGTAGAATGCTCCTAATTCCTTACTTTTTATTTTTTTCGAGCGAACCAAAAAACCTGTGAAAACTCCGTAGAAACCATGTACAGTTTTCCAAATTTCTCAGTCTGTAAAATCGGCTGAGAAACTGCGGTCGTAACCAATTGTTAAAAATCCCGTTACAGTGAAAACGTGTACTTTATTAAGAATTTTCAGAGTTGTTTTGAGTTTTAGAAAAAAAGTTAGATATCAAAATCTCTTTTTTTGTCTAAGAAGAACTTTTGGAGCCCTATAGATGATTTAAAATATTTCTGTAATATTTTTTAAGTCCTCCTGATTATTAATTGATTTCTGAATTGTTTTAACTAGAAATAAGTTAGGAGTCAAGATTTCTTAAGCTTTTCCAAACTTCTTTTACTGTCGTGCTATCGGAAACAACGTCTTCAGTGTCTTCAGAAGCCTTCAAAAACTTCAAAACATTTCCAGTACTCCCCAAAAAATCAAAATATTGCGCAAATTATATTTACAACTGTTCCATGCTCTCTGAATTTCTTCCGTACTAATTGAACTACATTTTCATAGGTATGGCGATCGCGTCATTCGAGTGCGAGCCGCCCGATAACAACAGCGAGAAGGAGCGTTACAAATCTCTCAAGTAAATCCTGCCGAAACCTTACGTCATCCATTACCCTAATTACCTCTTGCATTTTCTTGCAGAGCGTCTGTAATGAACGCGTAGGAACCTCCATTACTGCAGCAACGTGAGAATGCCGCTCGGGAGTCTCACGGAAAGCAGCCGAGCGATACTTATTACGTGGCAGGAAAGCTGTGGATACCAAGGTTCGACGAGAGTGCTCTCGAGCACTTCCATGTGCGATCCCTTACTAACACCAAAAGGGCAAACGAACGACGGACAAAAAAGGGAAAAGAAGAAGAAAATTAAGAGCGAAAGCAAGAGGCTACTGTCATTCCCCACAGAGACCAAAAAAAACTCATCAATTTGCTTGGGTATCGCGTCATCCCTCGGCTTGTTCCCGTCATTTTCAATCACTCATCCATTCTTTGGACAGCAGAAGAAAAATCTCTAGTCAGCTTCCCATTTTGTGTGGTCTTGTATTCATTTTTACATTATTCATGATGGCTCTTTACCGAATATTCTCTTAATACCCTATATTAGTTATGCACCCCCCTTCTTGTGACTTGCGACACGTGTGAGGTTGTGGTCCCAAGACAATCCACCCCACTTTTTAGGAGACGCATCTCAGACAAATTAATGAAGCAGACATCAATTTCCCACGATACATGCAACTTGTGTGACATTCCTTGTGCATCTCCATAGAAAAATACTGAAGAGGAAATAGAGAAGTGAATCATTGTCCATATAGAAGATGGGTACGTGCGTACTAAGCTTTTGCGGACGTCAATGCCCTTCGCTGGACACCGATACCGCGTAAATCGAGACTCCTGCACAAGGGAGACAATGCGATGAGCGGGTACAGGTCCGCGTAATGCGAGGACTTGGAAGATTTTTCATTCTTTTTCTCTCATTTTGTGTACATATTTCTATTTCTTCTTGCGTCTTAGTATCATGCTCATAGTAAAGGGAAGAGGAAAGAAGGAAAGCAAGGTTGCTTTTATGTATGTACATTTGTGACTGCCTCATACCCATATGTGGACAAAAGTTGAAAAGACTTAGATTTTGTCACCGGGCGGCTTCGTAAGAAAAATCTTGTTATCCCAGTTTGTACAGAGAAGATTTAACTGTATTGTTTCGTACCTGTCCTTACCCGAAAACCTTGTTTTTATTTTCCTTTGGTGTAATATAAAATGTTACAAGTGATACACTTGGACTCGTTTTAATTTTGCCTAAGCTTATAAGTGTTGAGGCGCCAATCTAATATTGAACTAATACATTATTGTAACAAATCTTAATACGATAAGGATACTGTCAAGTTTATTGAAAAGTGTATGAAGAATAAAGTACTGTAGTACAAATCATGAAGTAAGTATGAAAGGACGGACAAAACCTTCGCAGTTTAAAATTCGCGTCCAAATCCAACGGAAAGGCCGGGACTTGCAAACGGAAAGGAAATCCGTCGACATGGTGGGGAAAAACATTCGAAGTACAAAATCGGTCGGATTGGTTGAAAGGGTCGCCTCGTTCCCGCGCTACAGGTTAAGACGGCAAAAGCTAAACGCTTAGCAAAGTTACGCCAGTTGTGCTTTCCAGTTCATGTGTGGGTTGTCGGGGTTAGAAAACAAAAACAGAACGATTTATTGTGAACTCTAGCTCTGGTAAGCTACGCAAATTGCCTATATAAATCACTAGAACTCTGTGAAAGAACACTTGTGCACTAGAAGAAAGAACAACAAAACGTAAATATATCCTAAAACTCGGGAATTTCCCCAGCAACTTTACCTTGTTTTCACAAGCTTAGGTCAACAAAACTCTCTTGTTTTAATGCCCTAAAGAGCTCTCAGGAGACCATTGAAGCTATTAACAACTGACAAAGTAAGTCAAGTTCGAATTGGAACGCTATTAAGCTCATTTTTCTTTGAAGAATTGTTTTTAATTGGAGCTATCACAACTGTCTTCGATCGTAGTAACTGTACAATGAAGCTTCATCTTCTGTATGTTGTTCTACTATCAAGGTAGTGTAATGATCTCGCAAAAAATTTTCCGATTTTGAAGCAAAAATTCGTGATGGGTTGGCTAGAAAATCTTGCTTCATGTTTTCGCGCGCTTTCGTTTGAGCGCCAGCTTTGAAATTATGGATGTCATACGGTAGAGGCATCTAGCGAGCATCTGGTCTATTACCTATAGCACTTTTGCATCTACCTTAGGATACAAAATGCAGCATGGAACCCACGTGCTTCATTTTTTTACTATTTATATTTTTTCCTGGGATTTTATCATTTCGTGGCTCGGGTTCAGCCCGACCGCAGTATTTCTGTATTTTTCTTCGTCTAGACTGTGTTTTCCAGTCACTTTTCATCACGTAGGTGGAATCGAACCTTCATTTCAATCGTAGTTTCTATCATTGTTGCCTAATCGTTATTGAAACGTATTTTGTAATACTTTGTTTAAGTAGTTTTACTGTAATTATTAAAGAAAATTTATATGTTTGGATGCAAATCAAGGCAATTTTTTAAAAAGACCGAATTACTGTTACATTTGCAATTACGTTTGATTTTTGGGGAAGATTTTGAAAACCAGCGAAGGCAATATATCGGTATTTTCATAATATTTCCAAATCCGTAAAAACATAACAAATAACGCAGATGAATCTTTGGAAATTCGTAGTACTTCAACAGAAGCATGCCTTATCGAAGAATTTTACAAAATCTTTCTTTGAATAGTCTCGAATAGTTCGCTCCCCCTAGTTTCAAAACTTAATACAGTGTTAACGTTCCTACCTCGACTGTGTGACGTTTTAATTAGTTTGAGTGTATTTCTGTGTAACCAAAAAAGTACATTTTTCAATTTTTTTCTTTATTCGAAGCGAACGTCTCTGGTTACCTCCTTTTATTTTTCAAACATTTGGTTCGGAAACAAAGAAGGGGTGACAGATTGAATCTGTACCGATAAATGCCTTTGCGACTATAAATAATATTCCCGCTTCTCAAATGCTTAAGGTCGTTCATGTTTCGTAGTCACGCATTTAAAAGTCATTGTACTTTCCTGTCAGCTTGAAATTCAACATAGTGTTTAACTTTGAAATCAACAAGTCAGTAAAGAATTACATTACCTTTGAGATATAATCCAATGAACCGGTCTTTTTTTAATCACAATTTTAATTTTAATATTCGTTTCGAAAAAGAAAAATAGAATCCTACAAGAAATAATCCCTTTCAAAAGAATCCTACAAAATTGTAGAATCACAATGTATTTTAGATTAGCGATAAATCAGTTATTGACTGTTTGTTAATTATTTCCAGTGATGGTCTAATTTCCTTAATATTAAGAATGGTTGCTCTCGAACTCCCAACTTAATTATTACTCCTGCACCACAAATGACACGTAGTACCCGTGTGAAACCCGGACGTAAGGGAACCTCGTAGATGTACTACATTTCCTGACTTCCTGATTTCTCTTACGTACGGGTTCGGTAGTAAACCGACATTTTGATTACTACTCTCTTATTTGTCGCGTTCTACACTTGAACTTGAAAGCACTAAAGCTTATAAGAGGTGGAAATTACCCGAAAAGTGGAATTATTGAGGTACGCGCCTTCGAACTCCTTTTTTTTTGCAATCCTTTTCTATTCCGTTATTGTTCAAGTAGGTCGTGATTATCGCCATGCGAAAAGTTATCACCTCTGCGATCACGACGGCTTTCTGAAGCCCTCCCTCCGAAAAAAGCGAGCATTTTTTGTGACTTGACTCTGTTTCCTCTCTTGCCTTGCTCTCTTCTTTTTTTTTCTTCTATGTTACTGTTTCTTTCTTGCATTCTTCCGGGAGTGAAAGAACGTGGTAAGGAGACCTCAAACGAAACATGGGTCTCTCGCTCCTTTTCCTTGTCATGCATGTCATTAACTCTTTAGGTGTCTACAACGAACTTGAGGGAAGAAGGTGATTTGGTAACTTGGGCCACTTGCTACTGTTTTAACCAGTCAGGGCTTATTCATGCTCCAGTGCGAGGGAAGAATTAAAACTCCCCAGCGAAAAACTTCTATTGTCCCAACTTTTCATTAGACACGCTCTTTTTCACTTAAACCCCCATCACCCCCCAACTGTGGCTCTTCTCGGAGACAACTGTGCAAAAAAAAGTTCCTGCTCTCCTTTTTTTGCTCTTTCAAAGGTCAATAGAGACAATTTTTAAATGACTTAACTGTCGAGTGAGTGTTTTGAACGCATGCAATTTTCAACCAATTACTTTCTTACCAATAAAGGGTAAAAAAAAATCCGTTACGGTTCGTTGGGCTGAAACAGTCCTTTATAGCTTATGTATTTTTAAAATTCGAGCTTTACTAGCCACCTTAACATATTGATATGAATTCGTTATAATTGGTTATATTTTAGTTTGTTGGGCTATGCTATTTTGCGAGATATTGTTCCAGTTGGTAAAAGGGTCGGAAGGAAGGGAATTAGGATTGAAACAAAAGGAGGGTGTGAAGAGGTGACGCTGAACGAGATAGGTCGTTAACCCTTTAAATAAAAGATTCTCGGTGTGATTTTCTTGGGCGACACGGACTTTTCATGGGTGACGATGCTAAAAATTTTGAAAAGACGTAAACGCCTAATTAAGACGGAAACTATGCGCCGGATATAGGGTTCAACGCGTTAGGATTAGCCATATCACAAGGTTGGACTTTTGCTTGCACGAATTATGAGCTCGTGGAGTTTTAACAATTCCAGTCTAATCAAATGCTAGTTATCCGTAGACGACTCGTAATAACAACAAAGACATTCTTTGGGGCCATTAGACCCAATTGGACTTCCTAACGTTTACAAAACGTCCTACTCAACTATAAATAGCTCGTTTAGGTCAGAAATAACGTTTGGTGCTCTCAGGTAATAAACTTAACCAAATAGTAAAAATGAACGCAAATAAAAACGGAACCTTGCGAGTATTGAGAAATTCAAGGGAAAGACAATCCAATTCGATCCAAAAGTCGTGATTTTTCTTGTCAAGTCGAATTGGCTCTTCAAACTGTGAGCTTCTCAATTAAGTCATTTAAAATTAATTGCAAAGTATTATACTTTCAAATCACGTTAAACAATTTGAGGAATTTTTCAGTCAAGTGAACTGAAATTTTACAAAGTCGAAAATCAATCTAGAGGCAAATGAAAATTCGTGTTTTTCCGTTTTTATGACTTGGATCTTATGAGTAAGTCATTTGAGCGCGTGACACGAGGCGTGTTCGCCGACGTAACATTATTAAAATTCGTAAATCCAATCAGTGTAATATGATTTTCAGGTCTAGTCATTTTAGAAGTCAGTCTCAAGAAACTCAGTCGTTCTGTTTTATTTTTTTTACATTCACTTATAAGAAAAGTTATTCTTTAAAATGCAGAAAAATAAAAACTAAGTTTACGTGAGTTTTGCTCAAAGCTGGTAGAAGTGGATAAAGACACAATAAGGATACGGAATATACGAAGCACAGGTACAAAACATTCGCTTTGCTCCAGAACATCGCGGAAAATGGATCAGTTCACTTTTGAAGAAACTTGCTTTTCAAGTTGCGGAATTTTAGCTCAGAATGCCTGCCAATTTCTCCTGAAGACTGCCGTGTGCATGTTTTGAAGCGTATCTGAAAGAAACCTGGGGATGTTCTTCAGAAAACTTTGTAAAAGTACTTGGGAATGTGAAACTTGGGAACGTTTGTGAAAAACTAAGAGACGTTTTGAGGTGTAATTCTCAAAGTAAATTTCCACAAGAGAGAGCGATGTTAAAATTGGGAGCGAATTTAGGAGCGAACACATGTACTAAGAAGGCCTTCAATTCCTTTTTTATGCTTTATTCATTTTCAACGTTTAGTAACTTTTCAACAGTGTGAAAAAGAACAATAATTAGGTGAGGTACAAATGCTTGCAATGTAGCCTATTGCTAATGTAGAGGAGGGATGGGACAGTGTGGACACTTTTCTGTAGTTTATTTTTCACTTCACGTGGAGACAAAACTGTAGCCTAAAACTATACTCTTAAGATGGCCTGGTGTCCTGGCTATCAAATGAGATATTGTACGCTTGAAAAACACAAACAATAACACCAAACACCCATGAAAACTGGAGGCTCCTCCGACTGTCCAAAACAAGATACCGCGGATACAATTTGGACTTGTGTGTAGTGCGATTTGTCCGTGTGTTTTGCCATAAGAAAACTAATAGGTAGCCTTTTTTAAAAATACATAATAGACTTGAAATATCTAAACGAAACTTAACAGTTATACTCCCTTTCGAGATAGGAATCATCCTAGCTCAATTCAGTGCAAGAAAACTCACGATTTCGTAAAAATGATTATTCACAACAAGAAAAGGCAATGCAAATGGCTGAGTCCAAATCGTACTAAATCATCCCTTTGGAGCTTAAAATCTCGTGCAAAAAAAGGACAGCGATTTTAAAACAAACCTTTGGAGGAGTTATTCTCCAACTTGTCAGCTACATAAAAGTAATTTTTATTTTACTTTTAGATACACATGAGTGCTACAACGAAATAATCAGGACCCGTTTCTTACAAAAAGTGCTCAAAATTCAGTTTTTATTTATTTTCTCAAAAACGGTTCAATATTTTTCGACGAAAATTTCCTCATGAAAGCTTCGTCGTATTCACTAAGTGTACAATTTTTTTCAGATCCAAACCTGTCGTAGTTAATTAGTAATGATTTTTGTACGGTTTGTCCCACGTGCAAACTGTCCCATCCCTCCTCTACGCTTATTCACACATCAATAACTATATTCAATTGATTGATTTACTTTATAATTTACTTTTATGATTTACTAGTTTACTATTATAATTTACTTTAATACATTTAGATAATGTCAACACTTACGAACAGCGTTCAAGATTGCTAATATTGGTCTTGTTTAGCAGCTAAAAATTGGCTTTTTGTTATTAAACGTTTGCTTTAGCGAAATTTGCGTCGAGTAGATAAGTTTTGGTTTTGTGAGAATTTCATCAGGTTTGAAGTGCACTTTGTTTTTGCTTACTATTTCTTAAATAATGGCTTGGTTTTTTGTTAATTAAAGGACATTGGGAGCACGAATGCACTAGAATTTCATAGTTGTAATAAATAAATACAGTGGCATAATTTCTCATTGGCGCTCTTTGAATGCGATGGAAGTATTATATTGTACAATTTCGTGGGAAGGTGGGCCGTCCTTTACCTTCTAATGTTTGATAGAGTTTTACTTACGTGAGTGGATTTGCATATTAGAAGTTGATTTTTTTCTTCAGAACAGCTTGTTTGATTGCTTTTTTATGGCGTAAACTTGCGTCCACTGTATCGGGTTGTCTGTTTTACCGGTTTCGATTATGTGAGAATCTAAAATTTCTCAGCTCGCCATTAACGAAGGTAAAGAAGATTCATTTTTATAACATCTAATGAATGCAAACCAGTCTCGAGAATTTCGATCCGAGCCAGTGGTTGTCAAGTAGTGTTATTTTTTTTCTTTCTTCTTATGATTTTGTCTCACAGTAGTATAGTTTGTCACTGTTCTCTCAGTGGTTCAATGTCTTACGTGTACGTTCCCATTTAGCCTGCTGTAGCTACTGCAACATTACAACTTGAAGCAGTTGGGCAGAGTGGGGCTCGTTCGGTCCATTTAGTCCCGCCTTCTGTCATCCGTCGAGCTATTGGTAAATATTCCGGGCCTCCTCGGTGGGAGTTCCACTCTGGTCCCAGGGGACGAGAGTCCCGGGGCCCAGAGCCACCCCCACCTTGAGTCCAATTGTTAGAACGGGAGAGACAGTTAGGTTAGGGTTAGGGTGGGATGGGTAAATTGACGCGTCGGACGATCTTCCGGCTTCAGGATTTGGTAGTGTGCTTCTGCAACCTCTATGGACCAAGGGGGCAGGATACCTTGAGAGTTGCTGTTGCTGGAAACTGCTGAATAGTAGACCAGTTGCGCTGACCTTATATACCTAAGTGAAAGGTCACGCTGCTACGCCGCCTTGTGATAGAAAGCCGGATAGAC
>JAHZNP010000343.1:6293-62944 GCA_020615345.1 Triops cancriformis
GAAGTGAATTAGATGTTACTGAATATGGATATAACTGTATTTGGATTGCACTCAATAATACATGCACAGAAGCGAATAATGTAAAAACTTTAAGAAAATTTTCGACATTTTTTCGCAATGAACTTATCAATGACTAAGCTGAAGTCAATACTATTCAATATGTCACTTTCCATGCATATTAATGACAGATTATTCAAGCACTCCTGCCCCATAGTACTCCTGTGCTGGTTATTTATCAGTTTCAGTCTGGAAAAAGAACGTTCTCCAGTACAGTTGGTGACCATCATGCACATAAACACTCTCAGTGCAATTTCAATGTTTGGAAATACTGCCCCCAGTTTCTCCGAAACAATTTTCCTATACAATGCGGCCAAAGCTTCACTACTTTCACCAGCGCCTGTAAAGTGTTTAAACTGAATGCATTCATTGTACAGATCCTCAGCATCAAGGTCACTGAATTCATTTCTTAGTTCGTAAACATATTACTGTTTCTATTTATTGATCAGCAAATCATTGATTAAAGGTGCAAATTGTTTTTGTTCTTCTGTGTTTAATTTTTTGTAACTAGCAACTGACATTGAATAAACATAAGAACGTCAACAGGCTGTAAGCCTACGACGTAATGTAATCTAAAAGAAACGTATTACTGTATTTCATAGATAAATCTACAATCCGTGTGGACCAAGCCTAAGCTGACGGCCTTGATCAACATACACGTTTCACGTCTAAAGAACGCGATCCTCTCGCTTTAAGGCCCCGGAATACCGACCTGGGATTATGGGCGAATAACATAGGCCATGTTAAGTTGTTTTCAGGTGGTAACTCAAAAACCTTGTCCGATACGATTTCGGTTCTCACCAGTAAATGTAGAAAAAATATGTCAAGAAAAAAGCACTCCAATACGTTTCCGTTTCTCTACAGTTTAAAATATACGTAAAGTATTTTTTAATGGAAACTAAAAGTTGTTTTCTAGATATACATTTTCTGAATATACTGGTGAAAACCAAATATCAGATCGGACAAGTAATTTTTAAGTTATCACCTGAAAACAACTTCGCATAGCTCATGGAATTCGCCCAGAAGTAAAGGTCAGTGTATCGGGGCACAAAGCAACTCTACCATAAATAGTCGATTTCCACTGAGCTCCTGGCATTTCTTAAGCTTAACATCACAAAGAGGCTACATGTCATAATTAAAAGGGCAAAGAGCAGACGAACTAATTATAATGACACGATTCGTTAAAAAGGATGTGAAAACTCGGCCCATCTCTTTCGGCTAAACTTAGATTAAAACTAGTTATTTCCTTCTACCTAGTCGGAAGTCGGACAAAGAAGGGCGATAGATTTCTTTTCCTTCCTAGATACTTCCTTATGCACACTTTAGGACACTAGGATCTCAGTGGTAATCAGCCCTTACTGTTACGTATACTGTACCTGCCACTCCTAAATTGAACCAAGTCGTAAGTTTAGGGAGTTTACTAATCTTTTCTTTCTCCTCTGCAACTTTCTTTCTTTTCTGCGCCCCGCTTAAAGCATTACGCTTCATTTTCGGGTAAAAAGAAACTTAAGCTACGAGAAAAACTAGGTGAAATTGAGTTTCTTAAAGAGCAGTGAAAACCAAGACGGCTGAAGCTGTTTGAGAATCAAAACAATGGGGCTAGTTCTTACGCAGTCCTACAGTGCGGCGCTGCGGTCTTTGAAAAAACTGACCTCTAAGTTGCATACTGCGGCAGTCTCTATGGTAGTACCATACGTGTAAGTCCAAACAAATTTCGAGTTTCCCCGTTTTAGCGCGTTTTTATTTAGTAGTAATGCATGCTGGAAGTCAAATTTTGATTACTTCAAATTCTGCATTAACAATGGAATAACATCTATAAAAAGTTACAGAACTTTTTTAAAAACGCAGTTAAATAATGTCTGTGATATCAGTTTTTGTCTCAATTTCTTAAAAGAGAAAATAAACACAGATGATGGAGAACATGTGTTTCTATTTTGCGTACATTACTTTAGAAACTTAAATTGACTTTCGTCGAGTTCTTTTACACTATGGTAAATTGACGGTGAAGATTATATTTAAAAAATTTCGAGTGTGCGTAAAAGCGAATTTTTCGCTCCAGCTGCAGTGCCCATAGCAAAAGCTGATAGTTAGATTGCTGGTAAGGAAATGTTTTCTTAATTTATTTACTTTTACTCAATTCTTTGTGACATTGCATTTCGCAACGTTTGACAAACAACTTTCGAAATATTTCTCGCTACTTTGTTTCTCGCTTCTCCACCGAAATGTCACGTTCAGAAACTGCACGTGAGTAAAATGCACAAGCCCAATCTGTATTTTCAGGCACAAAGGCACAAACAATTTCTGGGTTACACTTCTACTATAAGGGAACTACCATCTTCTCAGTTCGCCAGCCCCGTACTGTGCAAGCCGGGCCGGAAACTGAGAGACCCGCCGAAGAGGAAAACTGGTGGGTTTGCGAGTTCCAGGACGGTCTTTTGCACCTTGTCGGAAGGGTGAGAGCGGTGGGAACCCCCACCTATACCCGCTTCCGCCGCCGAGGTCATCTACTGTCGCTATGCCGCCAAGCGGTATGGACCCGATGCTCTGTTACCAGACGTCTCAGCCGCCCATAAGATGCAAGGTCATGGTTACTCCCTAAGTGTCAATCCTTCAAGCGGGATGCTTGTACCCAGAAGGGGGTAATGACACGGTATTCTTCGCTTTTCGTACTCTTTTTGCATGCTAGTAGTGTTTGGTGGCATCCCCCCATTGTTACCCCTGCCCGTACTCATATTTCCGCAGCTGTTGCCTTAGGCGATTGCTGCACGTAGGGACCCTCTGTCCAGGCTTGTCTAGACTTGTTGGACCGGAACTGCTGATTCAGCAGTCCAGTGCCTGGATCGGAGGGGTATACATACCAGTCCCAATACCATTGCAAGACAGAGTCGAGTTGGCGAACTGAGAAGATGGTAGTTCCCTAATAGTAGAAGTATAACCCAGAAAGTTTTTGTGCCTTTGTGCCTGAAAATACCGATTGGGCTTGTGCATTTTACTCACGTGCAGTTTCTTAACGTGACAATATGGATAAATATGCTTAACACGTCTCCCTTAAATGCCCCTATGTCTAAACAAAGCTATTTTATGAGTACTATGTGCAAGGCCGAGAAGTCAACCCTGATGTACCCATACTAGATTGGATTATGGAGTTACTATACAAGACCAAAATCATATATCTAAACTACTTAGATAGATGAGTTCCCAATTTTACGAGATTCCAGAACCCGATCATGTTGGTCTACTGACCAACAGAATGTACGGCACTCCTATCAACTATGTAAAATTGCAAGGCCCCATAAATTTCCAGAGAGGAGAAGGGGCCTACCAACAGCACCTTAAGGAAGAAAGGCACTACCAACAACTCCAGCTCCAAAATCAAGACAGGGGGTAACGGTGCCGCGAAGTACGGAATATCTCAATAGGGAGCAATGGCACCGCGAAGTACGGAATATAGAGATATTCCGTACTTCGCGGAGCCGTTACTCCCTTTGCTTGGTCAGAATAGTAGTGAGAATTGCTCGCGGAGGTTAATTTGTTCATTTAAGATGACTGACTTCTTTCAATGTGTCTAGTATGAAAAACCGTTTAACGCAAATTACGCCATTAAACGCCTGGAAACCTGCAGCACAAGAAACCCAGAGGCTAAAAGAAAATTTATTGTGTACTTACACTAAACTATACCATGTACAGTGCTGAGCAAAAAAACTTTACATGGGTTTGCGCAGAGGTCTAATCTCGCCTCTTGAGGCTGATATACTTTCACTAAGCGATGAAGGGGCGTAAAACCAATCGCAGTCGAAGGCTGGAAAAACTAGGCCGCGAAATTCAAATACATTTGCTGATTAGTGTATAAGTAACACGACTCTTTGCGTATTTAATTTCATTGGCCAAAATTGTTCCCGAATTACATAAAAAAGTTGGAATGGACTGTTTATGTTGGTAGTTAAATTATCTATTTTTCTTTTCCTTAATTTTCTCATTTTTTTTACTGCACAACGAAAGCGTATACATTGTAATATGTATTGCGGATTCAGGAAACTTTTCCACGGTTTGTTTGCGAGCATATCTTGGGAGTCCTTTCATTTTGCTGTTTCGTTGAATAAATATGTATAACCGTCTAGTATTATATCAGTTTTGTTTTGGAAATGTTGCGAAAACTTAGTGAAGAACAGAGAGTTGTAATCATTGGATTGCGAATGTCAGGATGTTCTTTAGTAGAAATATCTAGGAGACTTAACATGAGCAGGCCAACAATTAACAAATGGCTCCAGTGATATTGGAATGACGGAAACGTGAAGAGAAAAGTAAAAACATATTGGAAAGCTGTCTGTTTTGTATCTAATTTTCTAATTGTTAGCGAGGATCGGTCGTCTACCTATACTAAATGAAGACGAAAAAGTAAACGTAATTGCAGCGAGCGTTTCTTATCCAGAGCATAATATGAAAAAAATCATGGATATGGCTGGCGTGAGTGTATCACGATTCACTGGTTACCGGGTGCTGCATGGGGCTGGAATATATTCCAGAAGGCCAGCTCGTAAGTTTTTACTATCGGACCGACATAACGATGCAAGAATGAGATTTTGTGGAAATTTCGTGAATGCCGATGCCGATTTCTGGACGACCGTTGTGTTTTCTGATGAAAGCATAATTTCTTCTGAACCGAACAGTCCAATTCGCGTTTACCGAGAGGTAAAATTAGATTCTGAATAGTAGTTATAAACGTGAATTCGTTTGTTCGTTAGAAAAATCAGCGGTTTGCAGAGCGCATGGTTCGCGAAAATGGTAAAAGCGGAAGATACTCTGTTTCTGTATTAGCCTGGTTTTCCGCAGTAACTGGGTTAAGCACGCTTATAAAGCTACCACAACATTTTAAAGGAGAAGACTACCGCGAAATTCTTGCGAGAGAAATTACTATCATGCGTGTGCTAATAGGCGATAGATTGGTCTTTCAGCAAGATAATTCGCCGATTCACAAAGCCAAGACGGTCAAAACTTGGCTTGAACAAAACAGGGTGGAAATTCTTCCGCACCCACCGAGGTTGCCAGACCTCAACCCTATTGAACACATTTGGGCCATGTTAAAACGAGAAATTAAGTAATTTTGATTTCCTGAGTCTTCAAATCCAATAATGAGCTTCCTATTTTAGCTAGAAGAATATTAGAGACGAAGATTCCCTGTGGGTGGAAGTAAACCGAGTCTGGGAACAGTTAGCAGACGATACTGACTTCTGGTTAAAGCTGGTAGATTCAATGCCGCTAAGGCTGCATGCGTGCATTGAAAACAGTGGCATCATAACGAAGTACTAAACAAACGGTGTCGAATAAAGGGTCTTGTCATAACAACTGAAATTTTGGTGTTGTTAACTCAATTATTAATAAATCATCCCTGTTTCATCAGAATAATATTACGCAATATAAATATATTATCTTACTTTTATTTTACGTATGCCCGACAATAGATTTACCCTCCATTGTTGAAATATAATCGTGTGCGGAGGTTTTTCAAACTTCGCTGTCAACCTTTCATAAACAAGCCCAGCCGGAGGCATAACTTTTACATGTCTAATATTATTTTTATTTGTTTTCAATTTGTAAACTTTTAAACTGCGTGGTCTACCTTTCCCCTAGTAGCCGTTGGTTCAAGACCCTTCGCCATTTAATGAAAGTAAATCAGCCTCAGGAGGCTAGATTAGACCTCTGCGCAATCCCATGTAAAGTTTTTTTTGCTCAGCACCTCTCAACTATTTTGAATAACACATATACTCCTGCCCCTTCTCCTTTCTCCACATTGTAAAATTTACATAAAAGTAATCTACCCCAGTCTAAAAGTAATCTACCCCAGTCTACTGGTAGATTATCAACGGTTGCCATACAAAACGCTGGATATGCCCTTTTTCCCCAAAGCACGGGATCCCAGCCCCGACGTCCCGCTGGTAGAAATTTTAAAAAATTATTGTTCCCACGCCAGAAGAACAAGTAGTTGAAAATTGGTGCTAATCTGTATCTAGATTAGTAGTAATAAACAAGTCGTGACTCAATGTAAAATCCAAATAATAAAAAACCTATGTAATCGATCCAAAAATGTTAATTTGTCTCTTACGTAACTTAAAATTTTCAGATGACGTTACGATGTATAATTGAGTACCTGATGATGCGATGTTCACTTGGTGTGGGAATGCCAGTTACACTTGCAATTGTACTGAAGCGAAAACGATAAACTTCATCGACTTCCAAAATAGTCGACAATGTGCCTACCGACAACGGCCGAAAATAAGAAGTGATATTACGTTTATTCGTTCTCCGAGGGGGCTACATAGTAATAAAAGGAAAGGGGTTGTTAGTAAGGTGAACTAAGACCAGGTAGGTCTACCCTCCTAGGAGGAAGAACTAGCCCGGACTGAGCTATTGATGGCGAGTAGAGGGGTGATTCTATGCTCAGTTTAGAGTGTCATGGACAGTGCGAATAACAAGTGTCAGGTATGTGTGACACGAAAAATATCAGGGCAGGAAGGAGGCACATTTTAACATCACATTACTCCTCTCTTTCGGAAAATTAGATGCGTCCTCTCATCCACGTTAACACGACCAAATTAACACGATACGGCCGGCAGCAAAACTGCAGACGGATTCCGCGAAGCTGGGGTTTCCTGTAAATGAAATAAAGCAACTTTTTGCAAGAAAGATATTTCGTTAGCAATTCGTGGGGTCAAAAAAAACTTGACACGCTTATCGTAGATTCTTACTCCGAAACATCGCAGCAGTGAAAAAATTGTAACGGGGAAGACTATTGGTTCTACGAGGTCTACGTACTAACATAAGGGAAGGGGTTGCTAGTTAAGGCGAACTAAGCCAAGGTAGGCCTACCCTCCTAATAGGAAGAACCAGCTCGGACTGAGCCGATGGTGTGTAGTTGAGAACGGTATTTATACGTAGGTGGCGAGGTCACGGACAGGGTGAATAACAAATGAAGCCGTTCTAAGAAATATTGTTCACTTAAGCAAACCAAGCCCCAAAGATAAGCTGCGTGATAAAATCACCCAAGATCGTAGTCTTGGCACGAGGTGCTTCCGCCTCCCTCTATTAGGCCTGTTGACAACACGTATCGCGGGGCTGAACGTCCGTGACACTAACAGATTATTTCACTGTTACTGAACGTTCCCGAAGGTTACCCTTTGCGGCGGAAAAATTGCCTCTCCTGGACTCAAAAACATTTCAGGTCACAAGGCCTCTTTGGGGTTCAATATTTGCAACACTTTCAATGCCTCCATGGGCTCTACAAATTCAACGTTTTGGATACCTCCCTGGGATTCAATATCAAGGTACGCTTAAGCGTTTAGTATTAGATATCGTCGAATAAGTGTTTCTTTTTTAGCTCATTGCCCCAAATTGAACATCAGAGTCTTGGTTCTGTGAAACACAGACGACTCGTACGTATGCAATGGAAAAAAACCTACCCTAGGTTGCCGAACTCAACACAACTAACGCAAAAAGCGAGGTCTAGGAGGGTAGAAGTGAAAATGAATCGAAACTGCGTGCAAGACAACAATGGACAAAGAGGCTAAAGACACTACAGTTGATGAATGCCCACACTATCTTGCACAAATACTAACCTGCAAAGGCAATAAAATACGAAAAGAAAAGAACCGATGGATTTTCAACAGGGCACCAAAAGGCGAACCGCCGTGAACGATAATACAAATATTCACAACACTTAACTGTTTCATGGAAGAAATCACCCTCCAGCACTGTCGCGACTGTCCGATTGAAACACCATTTGGAATAATTACTTCCAAATACGAAGATGGATTCGCTGTTGCCAATCATTTGACACTAATTTGGAAAACAGTGTCGAAGCTCCAATCGCAAGAAGCATGCCACACCGAAATCATTGCACAACGTGAGGCACAATATTTTGTCAATTTGAAAAATAAAACTTACAGAATTATAGACACTACTCACCAGCTAGAATTCATTGTTAACAGCTCGACTTTAACGAACTTTGTATAACCAAACGGCTCACTCCGTAATTAGAAAGCCAATCACTATATTTTGATAGACAACGACCTAACACCGTAACCGGAATGGTGCCATGGCTCGAAGAAAACCTAGCATCACATCTACTATATATCCATTCCAAAATCTTCGATCAAGAGCAACAACTCATTGACTACCTAGAAACCGTTAATTGTCTACTTTCCAAAATAAGGCAGCCCTCGTACCCTTACCGAAGTAGCACACCTACGTTTTTAAAGCATTTTTTAAACGTCTTTTTTCAGATTTCATACGTAGTTGCATTACGCTTTATAGACGTGTTTTTAACGATCAAATGGCCGGTCTGAAAACGTAAAATTTTTTACGTTGGAAATGCCTGTATAAGAACACCTGTCACGCTCGTATTTCTTGTCTCTTTCGTACGTTTGGAATACGCTATATAGTCGGCTTGATTAACGCGCAAAATACATATTTTAGACGTTGTCTATAAGGTCTCTTTTTTAATTTTTCGAAAGGATAGTTTATGAAAAGTACTGCAAGTTGAAACTGGTTCTGCCGTCTCGTTACTTCCTGAAGCAATTTGGGTGAAGTTAGGCTGTCCTCGTTTGGAATGAGCAGATACGCGAGTTGAGACCTACACTGGGGGAGATGTATCTTATGGGGAAACTACAAGCTCCTGTTGCCATACATGGTAGTACCCAGCCGGTTAATATAGGAGTGGTTGAAGGATCAAGAGCTCCAATACTTGGAAGAGATTTGTTGAAGCGGTTCAAGCTTGAATGGCGTTTAGTTAAGCAGTTGTCGTCCCTTCCAGTAAACGCAGTAAACTTTACCTAGCATTTGAAATCAAAGCATGCGCCACTGTTTCAACATTAGACATCCAATCAACTCCTATTGCAGACCATCCGATCAACTCCTATTGCAGAAAACCAGATGCCGTTCCTTGCTTCAACAAGACGCGATCTCTTCCTTGCGCATTGCATGAACAGGTCAAACAAGAACTGGATCGCTTGGAAGCTGATGGCATTATTAGGAAGATTTCCCACAGCGATTGGGCTGCGCCCATCGTAGTTGTACCAAAGCCAAACTGCCTTTTACGTATCTGTAGAGATTATAAGACGTCGGTAAACTTCGAGCTGTTGATAGACAAATATCCGTTACCGATGCCTGTAGACCTTTTTGCTACATTGGAAGGTGGTGCTTATTTCACAAAGCTTGACCTGTACCATGCGAATTTAAAGATGGCCTTGGATCCCTAAATCCCAGCCGCTGACCACTATCATCACTCTTTGGGGAATGTACCAGTACACTCGTCTACCTCTTGGTATCGCATCGGCTCCTGCAATATTCCAAAAAGAAATGGATGAGCTTCTTCATGATCTGCCTTTCGCAAAATGTTATCTCGATGACATTCTCATTACCAGTTAAACACAAAAACACCATAAAAAAGGCTGAGACTGTCCTAAAAATCTTTCAGAATTCCTCCTTTAAGTTGGATTGGATGAAATGCATGTGTGGATTGACCGAGGTACCGTTCCTAGGTATTGTGGCGTTAGCAGTTGTAATAGTGTAATAGTTTTGGCAGGAAACCTATCCGGCGGGGAAGCTTTGCCAGCATTCCCGCCGGATAGCGCCTACGTCCCGTCCGGAGCTAACTGCAGACCTCTGCAGTAGGCTCCGGATAAAAAGGGAACCCCCAATTGCCTCCGGGCAGTCGGTCCGGGCTTGTAGTGGGGACTTGTGGGTGGCTTCTTCAAATACAAAAGTTAAAGTAAAACATGGTGTATTTTATTTACGCGACAAATGGTGGAGAGGCTGGGTAAGCATTCGTAAATGCCAGTGTCCCCTAAACTGTGAAAAGAACAAAATCCTAGATACTGTTTTCGTGAAAAAAAGTGAACCAAAAATCTCACATATTTTCTGTAAAGCCCTAAGCAAAGTGCTCATGCCTGACTCAAAAGAACGGGCGGACTCAAACCCAAAGAACGACGTTTCTTATCCCTTTCGGCAGAGTGCTCGACTTCGAGGTGAAGCCCCCCCCCCCCCCTCCGACCGAACTACCGCCTGCGAGGAAATCTTCTATCACAGAAGAGCTCCGTAGGGCCCAAGCCGTTGAGGACATTGCCACCGAAGAAATTGTTTCACTGGGCCTGTCCCGTACCCCTACCTCTGGGGCGGTTAAGTACACTCGAGGCGAAGAGCGACGAGAAGGAACTCTTTAGCTACAGAGACGACCTTGCATCTCCTCTAAAGCTACCTGCCCTTAGCGCTCCTCCAAGCCGTAAAATCGGTATACCTGGGAAGAGTGTACTTCGCTGGCCCGGCAACGTACACGAAATGGCGCAAACCAGCCAGCAACCTGTCCCTACCGGCACCCTGGGAATGTCAACGAAAGCCAGGCTACGGAAGGCCATGGAGGCTCCCCGATACGAGGGTTCAGACGGCGAAGACCCCATCGTATTTCTGGATCGGTACGAGGAAGTGGCACTTCAATGACTGGGACGATGGCGACAAGGCGAGATTCTTCGGAGCCAGCCTTGGAGTCACGGCTCTCACCTGGTATCGCAATCAGTATCGACATGAGCAAAAACGCTTACCGGCATGGGAGCAACTCAAAGAAGAGTTTAAGACCATCTTCGTCTCCCCAGCGCGCAAATGTCGCCAGCTCGCCAGATTGCAGATGAGGATCCAGGGTCCTAACGAAGGTATAAACGAGTATTACGTTGACGTTTTGGGGCTATGTGCCGACATCGATCCACATATGACCGATGCCCAAAAACTCGACTAACTTTTTCGCGGGTTACGGCCTAGCCTTATAGAGGCCCTTGCTCAGCAACGGATCGAGACTTGTGCGCAATTTTGCGAGGCAGCCAAAAACTTGGAATTTGGCCAGCGTGCCAGAGCTTCCCAGGCCTGGTGGTCGTCCGTTATCCGGAATACCGATAAGCGTGATTCCATCGCCGGTGTAAGTGTCCCACCAGTTGAAGTATGGCCTGTGGCTGGTACTGGCGTCCCTGACAAGTCCAGTGAGGGGAAATGGGAGAAATTGTTCGGCGAGCTTCACGACATGGTATCCGATGGTTTTTTCAGCTGCGCAACGACCTACGTGGGTCAAAAGGTAAGGTTGGCCGCCCTCTTTTCCCCAACTCCCGTACGCATGAGAGAGCTCCGCTGCTATCAATGTCGAAAGCCATATTGCTCGAAATTGTCGGAGTGGCTCCAGAGATAGGGGGGCCCGCCGCCTCATCCAAGAAACCACACAGAATTAGATAGGCGCCAACCTCAAAATTTTAATCTTAATAGGGAAAGGTACCGTAAAAATTTTAGAGAATAACCAAGGCCCACCAGACCGGGGCAGTCAAGCGGTACCTATGCTCCCGCGCAGCGAACGCCCAGCCGTCGCGGGAAACTAAGAGAGGCGACTCGTTGGGATGGAGCCGCCGGAGCACTAACAATCCCAGTCCTCTGTTTTAATTGTTCAGATTTAGTTAGAGAAGTAGTCTTATGTAATGGTCAAGAAACGGCAAGCATCATAGATAAAGGGGCCGCAATTACCGTAATTTCAGAGGATTGGGTAGCGCGGAATCAGGCAAAAATTGAACAATGGGCCCACCAAATGTCATGGTGGCCAGCGGTAATTTTGCGGAAGTAAAGGGGGGTACTTGGCTCACTGTCCACCTAGGAGGTAGAGAAACGAGAACGAAGGCCGTTATTTTTAACAACGGACTTACCGATATGATAGTAGGAAATGACCTGTTCCGTCAGTTAGGGGAAGTCACCATTCGCTACGATGAAAAAGGCGTTAGATTGCTTCCAGCTAAAGACGACAGAAAGGAAGGAGTAAGGTCTGACGATAAGATAGCCAGTTTAAAGAGCAAACTTGAAAGTAACGTTATCGGGTGTCGGGAAGAATCAAAGGCGGAAACAATGATAAGGGAAGACGAAACCCCTGGCGATGAGGAAACTCCCGTTGCCCTCTTGCGCCCGGAGCACGAGCCAGAGGTAATATGTCCCGGCATGTGAGTAGTAGTACAGGAAGCCCAGAGTATACCCGCCAGATCTGCTGTCCCTGTATGCGCTGTTCTAGAATGAAAAAGGAGGGGAGGAGTGAGCGAAGCGGTAGGAGAGGAAGCAGGCCCGGAGTGCCAAGCAGAAGTTTTACTTGAAGACAAAAAACTGCTGTTTTTGGAAAGAGGGATAAGTATAGGACGGTCGTTGAACACCTTCCAGGGAGGAAAGGGAATAGTCATGCTGACCAATTTCGGCAAGGAGGCGCAATGGATACCTCCTGGCACGGTGCTCGGCCGTATTCAGGAAGGAGGCCCGGCACCAGAGTCGGAACGAGGGTAGGGCGAGCAGGGCTCGTGCCCTGGGCGCCAGTTTGAAGGGAGCGCCATTTTTTATGCAAAATACTCTCCTTTGCTTCACTCTGCATTTTGTCCTATGTCACTTTTTCGCGGTTTCTTTGGTAAATATCGGTCGCTATGCTGAAGGATTCTAGCTTGACCATACGGCAGCTTTTTGGAATAATTAGCACCTTTTTATTTCCTGTCCTAAAAGGTCAACCTACGTGAACCGCAACGTATGCTATATGGGTTGAGAATTGGTTCAGATTGAGGGTAGGGAAGATTTGATTTTTTTAATCGGTAAGACTTGATAGACAGAAAAGGACTACTGGAAAAATTCTTTCAGAATTTTAATTTTTAAGTGACTTAGTGAGAAAAAGTATAAAAAAGTCAAAAGAGCGTCAACAGAATCTGACGACCACCAGGTATGTGCACTTTTTTATTTAAATTTTCTAATTTAGGGAATAAGTTTATTCCTCTTCTATGAAATAATTTAGGAGTACCGATATCGAAGGATCTCAACTCTACGAAGAAATACTAGATTGTAGAATGCTTCAGAAGAACAAAAGTTCCAGTATGTAACACTCTTGAATTGCTCGAATTTATTATTCAATATTTCGACGAAGATGTTTTTCCAAATTTAAGAACTGCTGTTCAGATGATGTTACGATCTCAATTTCGATTGCCTGCTGTGAACGGTCTTTCAATAAGCTTAAAGAGCAATAGACACCAAAAAACAACTTTGTCTTATAAACAAGAGCGAACAATCTAGCGAAAATATATTTTTCTTTTTCCCAGATGCGAAATAATAACGAAGATATTTAGGAAATAAGAAATCTGAAATTCAAATCTTCACACACGTGACGATTCTCAAGGGCGGGAAAAGGCCAAAACTTTGGAAATAAATATCTCCAGAACGGCTCGTCAGAAAAAATCGAAACAAAATCCTTTGTTCTTAGATGAATGTGTATTGTAATAATCCATAGAAAACTCTATTTGCGTTTTTGGTGTTCGTTGCCCTTTAGCTGATTTTGTCATATATGAGGGCGTCAATGAGTCAAGAAACACTGTCGTCTTTAGCTTTACTTAGCATTGTACGAGAGGAGAACGAACGGACGAATTTCGACGACATAATAGACAAGTTTGCTACGGAGAAAGCCAGAAAAGTAGCATGTCATTATAAGGTCCGATCCCCACCCCATGTTTTATATTTGTTCACTGCAAATTATTAATTGGATTTTATTATGATATTTTACTCTTGTATAATCATAAGAATCCTGTTGCCAATCCTCGCGCAGTTATGAACATCCTACCAAAAATATCTGGGTAAAAATTATATCAAGTGAACTGTTATAAAATGATTCGTACTAAACATGAGAATTTACCTAAAATACAACTGTGTAAAATATTTGTAGTATTTTATGGTTTTTTAATTGGTGCCACTTAGAGAAATTTGACTGTCGCAATACTTGACAAGTTAGCGTAAAAGGAGGGGGGGCGCTGATTTTCTCTTTGCCCTAGGCGCCGTTGACTATCGTTACGCCTCTGCCCGGCACACCTAGAAGAAATAGCGGAAATTATTGAAGGTGATGCACTCACAAAATATATTCCCAAACCTCTCTCTCACGAGCAGAAGCAAGCACTTAAGAGGGTATTGGAGGAGAATAGGGATTGTTTCGAGGGTAGTTCCTCCAACTTAGGACATACTGCCGTAGTGAAGCACGCAATTGACACCGGTAATGCAAAGTCGACGGCTCAAGCTCCATACCGAAATGCATACCGTGAAAAAGAGCTCATTCGGGATCTAGTACAGGAAATGATACAAGCAGGGGTCGTAGAACCATCAAGTAGCCCCTGTGCATCTCCTGTCGTCCTAGTAAAAAAAGGGATGGCACGTGGCGTTTTTGTGTCGATTACAGGCGGCTTAATTCAGTAACTACTAAGGATGTATATCCATTGCCGCGAATAGACGACGCTCTCGACTCCCTTCAAGGTGCAAAGTTTTTCTCGCACTTTGGATTTAATGTCAGGCTACTGGCAAGCAGGAATGCAAGAGGAAGATAAAAGCAAAACCGCTTTTATAACACCGGACGGGCTTTACCAATTCACAAAGATGCCTTTCGGCCTTTGTAATGCTCCTACGAGCGCGCTCGAAATTTTGCGAGCGATGAGCGCGATTGCTCGTTTCAAAAATTTGCGAGCGCGAGCGCAAACCGAAAGAGCGCACGCTCGTTGTAGCAGCGCCACCTAGAGTTAAAAGCCGGTACTTTATGTAAAAAATCTAGCAGGGCTTTACCATTCGTTTCGGAATAATAGTTGTCACCGTTTTCGAAATTTCAATGTAAATGGGCCTTAAGTAGGTTGGTTCCACCGTGGCCTTAGTATCGTAATGCTGCTGTAGGAAACGGATTACCTTCGCTAAAATAACCTGGCCCTTCCAGTGACTTCCGCAAATTCTCCTTATACGTGTCATGGTCAAAGAAGAGTAAATTTCTTTAAATAAAATTATAAGATTATGATTAATTAGGTTTCTTTTGGTTTCCTTAAATTATTTAGTTAAAAATAGGTTCAGTGAGGGATCTGAGGGTTCAGTGAGGGATCTGAGGGTTCAGTGAGGGATCTACCGCTAAAAATGCATGAAAATAGCAATTATAGTGGAAAATAAGTGTATAGTAAGGTAAAATAAGGTAGAAGTTTTAAAATCACATTGAGACTTAAATATAACTCAAAGAAAAATTGAGAAGCAATTTTTTTTATAAAATGTAATTTTGTTTAGTAAAAATAGGTCATTTTTGTAGCAAAGTGAAAACATTCAAAGGAGCGCGAGCGCGAGCCGCTCTTTTTTAAAAATTGCGAGCGTGAGCGCTAATTTGAAACGAGCGCGCGAGCGAGCGCGCTCGTTGAAAAACGAGCGATTTTTAGCTCTGCTCCTGCCACATTCCAGAGAATGATGGACGTTACACTAGCCGGACTGAAATGGCACATCTGCCTTGTCTACTTAGACGACGTTGTAATATTCTCTAAGACTTTTGAACAACATTTGATAGAGATTAACTCCGTCTTACAGTGTTTGAAGGGAGCAGGGCTAAAATTAAAGGCTGGCAAATGTCAGTTTTGTTGCGACATTGTTAGCATCTTGGGACACGTAGTGAACCCGGAGGGCATTCGCCCTGATGAGCAAAAGCTTAAGGCGGTGCTAGATTTCCCCCAGCCGAAAATCTTTTTAAAGAATTTTACTCAAAGCCGCTCTAAGATGTTACTCGTCGGTCCAATCTTCCACTTTCCCCATGCGTTCGAGCGTCTCAACCCAAACGAATACATCTTCTTCTTCTTTTCCGGCAAAAACGGGTATTCCGCTCAGGCTGTGGCTACTCGGTTTGGTAGTTCCCTCGTTGATTTTCTTGGTAAATGAATTCGAAGAAGTTTTGCATAATCTGGCTCATTATTGACAAATCAAATATTACGTCGACCTTAGGGGTGCTTGATGAATCTGCACACTCTGTGAACTTATCCATAGTGAAATTACGGGTTTGAATCCCACTCCTGACACCAAAGTCACGATAGCCGGTTTTCGTTTTCACACTGGTATTTTAACACAACAACATTACCACGCTAAAGAGTAACTCTGACTGCCCTTTCACCAAGCCTGTTACCAGGATATAATACAAGACGTTGCCCTTCACCCCCAGGAATGCCTAATTAACCTTTTCTAAGAAAAGCGTTGCTAATCCGTGTCAAGGATCTGACCGTTTGTTACAGTATACATTACTTAATTGCGAAAAACACTAAAGGGAATCTTTACCGGAATAGGCTGGTAAAGCACCTTTAGCAGCCCGGAGTGAGCGAAGCCAAGCGATTTCGGGGTTATGCCTCCTGGGCTCTTTCTCCCTCTGTGCCTCTTTCCCCAGGAGCTGTCTTTCTCCAGGAGTTGTCTTTCTCCAGGAGCTCCGAGTTCCCTTCTCGGCTCTCTTTCCATATTAGAGAGAGCAAGGTGATTCCGGGTCACCGGATATATAAGGAGGCCATACCCTGCTTAGGTCACCAGTCGTCAGCTAACCTCCCTGAGTACCAGTCTTTTCCTCTATTAGGTAGCCTAAATTTCAGCCACTATGGAAGGTAAATTATCTCGTTTTCCTCCGTTGTCGCCTCCCTCGCCAGGGGGTGGAAATTGTAGGTGCTAACCAGGTTTCAGGTGCGAAGAAAAAGTCTGCGAGCAAGACGTTAGACAGAAAGATTCCTCCAGTCGTCGAGCCGGTTCTTCACTCGCCGTTGCCTCTACCTCCAGTAGATCGCCTTCGGTGTCCATTGTTGCTGCCGCGCCCACGGCCGCTCCTGTTGCCGTTCCTGTTGCCGCTCCGGCTGCCACGGGTCCCTCTGCTCCACTGGCTTCCGCAACGCCTGTGCCTGTGCTCGCGGCCTTGCCGGCGGTCCAGCCTGCCTTGCAATCGTCGCAGTTCGCGCCGTCGAGTATCGTGCATCCTTCGTCGCACCCGCAGCCCACGCCTGAGTCTTGCGCTGCAGTTGGTGCTTCAGCCTTCAGCGCAGGTGTATACGCAACCTGTCACGCATACAGCTTCGGCCACTGCAGCTCTTGGGGGAGCAGAACCCCTGCCATCTGCATCGTCACAAACCTGGGGGCTGCTACAATCGTTATTGTCGTTGGCACCTCAGGCACAACCCAATCCTTGGGTTCAGCTTTTCGGGCTTTGAAGCCCACATACGATGCAGCATTACACCTCACCTTTCGGCACTCAGTCGGGACTGCCGGGTCAGGGGCGGACTGGCCATTGTGGCAAAGTGGCAGAGTGCCACCTGCGCCGTCATCGCAAATATCAAAATATCGCCGTACCAAAACGCAGCCACGCGAAACCGCGGCTGTTGAAATCCGCCTTTAGATTTTGCCGTAAGCTCCGGCGCCGCGAAGATAGCGCGCGTACCCGAGAAAGCTTGGGTACACACACTAGCTTCGCGACGCCGGAGCTTACGGCAAAATCTAAAGGCGGATTTCAACAGCCGTGGTTTCGCGTGGCTGCGTTTTGGTACCCTTGAGACACGGAACCTTTGTAAGTTGGCCCCTCTGAAACACCCCGGGTTATAAACCGCTCGTCAGCACTGCGAAACCGCGGCTGTGGAAAAGCACTTAAATAAGTTTATGTACAAAGTATACCAGCGCCTGTCTCTATGAACAACGAAACAGATTGATATTCGACAGGTTACAAGCTTGGTAAGTTTCATTTAGTTATAGAAACCAGCTAAAGGTAAATAGATTTGCTGTTTTGGGCATTTTTGCTCAGGCAATGAGGATTCTGCTTTCGTAAACAGTAAATGAAGTGAATAACTTGTTTTTCCTACGAACATATAAAGTTTGGTAAAAAAGCTTGGTAAGTTTCATTTATTTCCAAAAACCAGCCAAAGGTAAATAGATTTGCTGTTTTGGGCATTTTTTTGGTCAGTCAATGAGGATTTTTGCTTTCATAAACAGTAAATGAAGTGAATAATTTTTTTCCCTACGCATATATAAAAATGAAGTTAATCCGATTGAAACTGAATTATCCAAAAGTTTCCTATCGCTAAATAATTTAGTGAGCATGGAAAAAAAGAAAGCCACCAAAAAAGGCGGCTGACTCTTGTCAGCCAGTCGACGCAAGCAAGTTTTTTGGTTTACTAAACAGATTGGCAACTTTTTTCGGCGATTCATGTAAGAGGGCAGACGTATGGAGACGACTGAGAAGCGGAAATTTTGGGCATGACAAGCTGAAGAAAATTCAAGCACTAGGCCAGACACGCTGGTGGGCTCGAGAGAAGGCTGTACAGAGGATGTTTGGTGAGCCTGGAAGCCTCTTTCTAGATACGCTGATAGCTCTTTCGGAAATAGCCGATTCGGGGAAATTTGACAGAAATGTAACTTCTGAAGCCAAAAGTCTAATGCTTGCTTTAAATACTTTCAATAACACCCTTGTAGCGCACGTCTTTTTGGAAATTTTCCGTATTTTTGGGCCAGTGTCGAGGTATCTTCAAACCAAAGGCTTGGATATCCTCACAGCTTTCTTGGTGATAGAACGCGGTAAAGAATGTCTCCTGGGTTTAAAATTTGAAGAGGTTTATCAGGCAGCCACGAAATTCGCTTCCGCAATGAATGACATGATCGATAATTCAGACGAAATCGATTGTGAAATTCAAGTTCCAACCGAACTAAAGAAGGTTTATGTTTCGAAAAAGAAACGAATGCCAGGAGAGTGTTCCGCTGACGAAAGACCTTGTGATCCTGTGGAACGTTTTCGGGTGGAAGTTTTCAGGGCAATAGTTGACAAGCTAGTCGTAAATTTGGATGAGAGGTTCACGAACAATGCGGATTTAATAAAAGACGCGCAATTACTTGACCCTCGTCACTTTTCTCAGATCTCAAAAAATCCGGATATAATTGTTCCTGGCAGCTTAAACAAAATTGCCTCACAAGCGTCCGTAAACGCAGAATCTCTTAAAAAAGAACTCATAAGCTTTTCTAGAATTTATCCGTCACTTATCTCGCTTTTAAATGACGATCGTAGTGCAAAAGACCCGAACTACAGTATTACTGCCATGTTTAACGAGTCAGTTGAGCTTAATGATGATCTTGCCGAAGAGCGCTTATCTGAATCTTTTTAAACGAAACACACGAAAAGGAAGGATCTGACGAATGTATGAAAGGTGAAATCGCTGGCTGTACTGGTAGATGTATGTTGTGAGTATCGTGTGTTCATAAGATCTTGTTCCGGTACAATCTGTGTGCTGCGGCCTACACAAACTTATTTACTGTTTATGAGTACCTCCTTACGTAGTCTTTTTCACAAGTTTCGTGTGAACGAGCTTGTAGCAAACTAAAGTTAGTTAAGACTCGCTTGCGTGCTAATTTGAGTCAGCACCGTCTGAAGGCTTTGATGCTAATCAGTTTTGAAAGAGATCAAGTCAAGGATATCAAGTTTGAAGGGGTATTGAGTTCAGTTCGTCGAAGTTCCAGTCTAATGAATCGGTTGCTAAGATTGTGATCTAATATATGTAATGTCTGTCTCACAATAAACCAGACTTTGTTCTTTGTATTACGTAAATCTTAGAATATTAAGCAAACTACTAGTAATTTATTTCGGTATCGAAGGCGCCGGTTGGGACAGTTTCCACACCTACCGCCGGAGTGCCAGTCCGCCCCTGTGCCGGGTACGCCATGCGACCTGCCTACTCCTTCGGCTCCCGCTCCTTCCGTCGTTCCGCCTATCTCACCCCCGGCTCAAGTTGCCGTTTCCTCATCTCCGCTGCCTGTTACAGCTCCTGTTTCAACGGTAACCCTCCCTGCGAATCCTCCCGCGTCGGCCATTGCGTTGTCGATTTCGTCGCCTGTCGCCACTCCGGCCGTGTTGACTCCGGCCTTTGAGGTTGACCATGGGTTTTCCTTACCTCCGATTGCCCAAGAAGCTCTGGCCAAGTTGCCCAATGGAAAAAGAGGCTTCCCGCTTGCCGAACTTCTGAAAGACACCGATATCGAAGTTTTGAACACTGTTAAGGGTCAATCGCCCCTCCTTTCGGACCAATGGGTCTTTGCTGCATCTAAGCTTTTCTTACATGCCATTCACGGTAAGCCTGGTATGGCAACTTCGCTTAGCTTTAGCGGCTTTAAGCCACCTGCACCACATGACTGGAGCCTGGGCCAATTTGAATCCTTCCGCTTTCAATAATTTGGACGCCGCTGTACGGTCGCGAATGGACACCAGTGATGCGGCATCCGCCCATTTAGCGCTCGGCGACGAGAATTGGTTCTCTTGCCAAGCCGCTCGCGCCGGGTCTTCGTCTGCAAACAATGACCCTCGGCATTCCCTGACTGTCATCGGTGTTCGTCCTGCAAGAATTGGCTTAGAGGCAGCGATACGATCTGCAAAACTTTTAATAGGGGGTTTTGTGCTGGTGCTTGTTCCTTCAGGCACGAGTGTTTTGAGTGCAGAAGCTCGTTGCACGGCACCCATAAGGGCCCAAAAAAGTCTTCGCGGCGCAAGAGATCTCACTCGCCTTCTCCCAAAAGGAAATTTTCGCCAAGACGGCATCCAAAAAACTAACGTCGCTGCGATTCGAAGGTTCTTCTCTCACGTCCCCGCCTTTACTTGTTCCCTCAATTGTTACGGATAATTTGACAAATGACCTGATGGTTCGACATGTGTATATTGTTGACTCGGCAGTAAATGCTTCAATTTTCGCTAATTTGATAAAAAAAATACATCAACTTTGACTTAGCCATGAAATGGTTCTCCAACGTTACATTTGGCGTGGACATTGGTTTTCAAGGTGCCTTCCCGAACAGACAGGTTCCCAACTCATCTAGTCTCGATGATCACGGTCATGCTGTCGACGTTTACATTGCGGGCGAGTTAGCGAAAGGGCACGACGCCGGGCCTTTTGGAAGCCCACCTTTCGAGCGTTGCGCAATTAACGCCCTAGGCATCGTTCCGAAAAAACCCTCCGGTATTCGCCTTATTCTCTATCTGTCAAGACCTAAAGGTGAAGCGGTATACGTCGCGATCCCGGCGGCGGCGGAAGTAGCTTATCCCGGCATCGCCTTCGCGATTCGGCAGATCCAGTACTTGGCTAAAGATGGGCATCCTGTTTTTATGGCGAAAGCCGATATAAAGAACGCCTTTCGGCTTATTCCTGTCAAACGCGAGCAGTGGGCCTTGCTACGCTATGCTTAGCGGGGTCTCTTCTACTGCGACAAAAAATTACCGTTCGGCTGTCGGTCCTCTCCGCGCTTGTTTTGCGAGTTTGCTGGCTTGCTGCGCGACATAGTTAGAGCCGTTACCTGTTCCGAAGGAGTTGACCACTATATGGACGATTTCTACTTCATCGAGCGGTCTAAGAAAGATCTTGCAAAGTCCCTAGCAGCCTTCACCGCACTCTTCACCGCATAGTGGCCGGATAAATAACAAGCCCGGAATCAGAAATTCAGTCATAGTAAAAGTAGTCCGACGTAAGTTATTTCTGGTTAAAAAATGTAATAATGAAATCATAGGAATACCATTATATATTTTCTTGTTACAGGTGGTCTGAGACAGGGAAGATTCCCTGAGGTCGACAACCATATTTTAAAGGAGACTTGTAGATTTGTAGATAGGAAAGCACACGTCTCAGGAGTGCTTTAGGAAAGCACACGTCTCAGAATACCATCTACAAATTTGACACCCCACATATTTTTTGACTCAGCAAAGGAAGCCCCCCCCCCCCCTTTGTTAATGATTGCCTAATTATTCATCTGGAACTCCACTATAGATGTTACGCCTCTGGATCACTACTTGTGTCCTATCACCTGCCCTATCCATCAAAACTACAATATGCAATTGTACATAGCAGGGGAGTCAGGGTTACCATTGTTTCGGCTACCTGAAGTCGACGGTGACGCAAAAGGCAGCACACTTTGCCTAACCCTTACACCCTGAACATCCCACCCATGATGGCTGTTATCCAGGTGCTTCTATTGCACAGTGGTAGACAAACCTGAGCTGTAACCAGCTTGACAAATGTTGCAGGACGCCTTTTTCTTTTTTTCGTTCTTCGAGAAGTACTTCCGAACACTGGATTCGTGCTTCTTAGAAGCACGACGCACATAACTCCCACCATTTTTGGAGTCGGAAACGTCCAGTTCAAGATCAACCTCAGAAACATCGTCACTATTGCTCATTTTCCCAGTAACACTGGCAGAAAGCCCAGAAACCAATAGTGAACGATAAATCCACAAATAAACAACAAAGGAACAGATCAGATGAACAGAACGCAAAAGATCAGAACAATAAAGAACAGATGAGCAACCCAATAACAAAGACTAACAACCCTCGATGAAGAAAACGAACAACCAAGCACACGAATTTTGCGTGGTGCAAAAGCCAGTGAAGAAAAGTGTTGCTCAATAACTCAACGAAAAGAGTTAACTTATCTTCAAACGGTGATCAATAAAGAACAAATAAGTAACCCAATGACGAAGACTAACAACCCTCGATGAAGAAAACGAACAACCAAGCACACGAATTTTGCGTGGTGCACTAGCCAACAAAGAGAAATGTTACTCAATAACTCAACGAAAAGAGTTAGGGTCAAAGTTTGCTGAAGAGAGGAGCGAAGAATACAGTTTAGTTGTCTGGTTGATAATTTGGAATAAAACCCGGGACCAGTAATGTCAGTGCTTAAATAGGGTAGAGGAGAAGGCGTTGCGTACGACTACGAATGTACTTTACATAGAGTGAAAATAGACTAGTCAGGTCTGTCACTCTCTTTTAATTTGACGGAAAATGTAAGACATAGCCTTTCACCTTTTCACTTGTTTATTGCTTTCACCGTGCACTCCATAATTCCCACAGAAAGAGAGGTCGAATCCGGTGAAAGTTGACTTTCAACTTTTAAGCCGACCCAAGCTGTCCTGTTAAACCGAGCCGAGTCGAAGTCGGTGGTTGTTGAGTCGAGTCGAAGTCAAACGTTGCCGAGTCGAGTCGAAGTACGTCGCTGCTGAGTCGAGTCGAGTCGGAGTCGATCCTTTTCGAGTCGAGTCGACATTGAATTGACTCGGTTAGAATCGGTTCGACTCGAGTCAAACCGATTTTCAGCCCTAATTGTACAATGCTTCTTCCGTTAACTTTGTTGACTTCCAAAGTATACCGAATTGCGTTCAACGTGACGTTGCAGTAACTCCCCAAACGGTGAACTACATTTTAACTCGAGATGTCCGCCCTTCAGAGTCCTTTAAAGTAATTGCATGCGGCCAATGGTTACAACAGTTAAAAATAGACTCATTTTTCTTCGGATGCCACGATTCAACAAGAGACAAACAATCTAAAGAAACTACTGCGGACGATTGTCTACATCTTGCACAAACATTAACATGTAACGGAAATAAAATGTATCGCTATGGTAAAAAGTGGACTTATGACCAGCCACCGTCAGGAGACCCCGTCTGGATGACCACACAAGTTTATACCTCTTTGAGCTGCTTCATGGAAAAATAATACTTCATAAATTATGTCCCGACTTCCCGATTGAATCCCCGTTCGGTACTATCAACGCCACGCACAAAGACGGATTCGTTTCTGAACACCATATAACCATTGTTTGGAAACCGTTACCCCAATCAAAAGCTCGAGCCATTGCTCCACTGAAACAGTTATGCAAGGCTCAGCTCGATATTTCCTGAACGTTCGCCAAGGATTTAATCGTGTTTTAGATACGAAAAATCAATTGGAAATTTACATCAACAGCACACAAACAGTGGGCTGCGGAAATATAAAAGCACACGAAGTACTTGGTATGCCTAACCACATTGTGCAATTTGTAGTTCATTTGGCGCCAAAACAAAGATTCGAAATTAGTGAAATACCGCAATGGATCGCAGCTCATTTACAATCATCCAAGACAGCATGGCAATGAGAGGCGTTCAGTATGTCAAAAACATCAATGTACTAAGCTGTCAAGTAGCTAAAAATAAAGCTGCTCTAGTCCCCCTAATTGCCCAGTTCAGCGGGTTATTAGACGCACAGCTTCTGGGATAAAATGATTGTGAAAAATTAACACCCTTTGGACAAACAGCATTCATACAAAAGTGCCTTCCTCAGGACGTAGATTTTCAAGCTGAAAACACGCCATGCGGACTACGACCACATTTCCGTAACTACACTATCGGTAAAGACGGACGGACTCTTTACACATACAAACAGTGCTTCTGGCAAAACGGCATAGTAAACGTCAATGGCAGGGCGCACCGATTTGAAAATGGCGACTGGAGAGAAATCAACACCACTAAACTTCCACAATTAAATCACCTAGCACTCAACCTGAACTTGTCACTCGACACCGTCCTCTTCAATTTCGTTAAGCAACATGAACCCAGCTCATCACTGTGAAAGCCAAGAGAACTTAAACATTCTAATGGGTTTAATACAATCCGTTGATAAATCACCGTCACACACAATAAGCGATTTAGTATTCGACGTAAAATCCAAAAATAAGCTGAAACGGATTACTCACCATGTCAACAACCCTGAAAAACACACTGTACACATCCGTAATCATGATTATTACTATTTTTGGTAATTGTGATCATATTAAAATGTACACGTTGTTCTAGAATTGTTCCCAAATTGTGTCGTAAAAGTTTTATCAAAAAGAAAACTAAAGCTTTCGACCATTTAGAGTTAGCCCCTCTTCAACCAACAACACTTGTCCAAAAGACACCAGCGCCCCCCCCCCATTGTCCCCATTGTATCCCAATTTAGCAACTGCCCCAATGCAGAACCTCCACTATCCGAACCTAGGGTTGAGAATGTAATGAGACGGCAACTTCTTTAAACGGCGGAGGAATGCAACGGGTAAACAGATTAGAAAATTCGTTACCACGTCATCTTAACTTCCATTTAAGCGAAGAGTTTTACTATAGTTGATGTTCTTTGTAAATAACTTCAGACGTTTCACTGTAATATTTAATATGGATACAATTCTTCCCTGTAATAAATGGGACATAAAATTGGAAAAAAATCCGACGAGCTTTCTTTCCTATCCCTAAAGTGTTAAGAGTATGTACACTAACTATCCAAAAAATTGCTGTGCCCTAAGAACACAGTTCCTGGGTAACCGAAGCATGTTATGTCACGAATTTCATGACTAGTAGTTCGTAACATATTTGCCGTTCAAATCGCAGAACCACCTTTTCTTTCACATAAATCTGATTATTGCTTACTTTGAACGAAGTCTTTCCAATTAACTCAGTCTCTTTCACTCATACTCATGTTCCTTCCGTACTTCCAATACATAAACTTCCCAATTGTTATGAACTACTGTAACAGTCAATCTTTTTTCTGATATTGGTAATCCGCGTAGGCTTGCGCCTATTGCGGTAAACGGTAAAAAAATATACAAACTGAAGCAGGCATACAGGCAAGGTTTGTTATCAATAACAGGTACCTTATGGACTACTCCAACTACTGCCCTTGAAATCGAGACTGGTCTCCTGCCCTTGGATCTTCTCATCGAATCAAAACTTCTGAAACATTTTGATTCCAGAAATTGGTCTAATTGGCCAATTGCATCAGTTCAGGCAAAGCACAAATCTTACACGAGCTGCCTAGAGAAAGCAAGACAACTCCTGACGGATGCCTGGTCCATTACACCTACAAGCCAAGCTGAAGCCTTTACCCGGATCAGCGAGTTCGTATTTAAAAAGTGGGAAAGGCGTAGGGAATTAGTGCAAAGCCCTCTAAAAGATCTCAATGCTGGTCCCGGCCATCGCAACATAGTGGATGTTAAAATCCAGCGACGGCTCATCAGTAAGGTCATCCAAATCAGGACTGGTCATTTCCCTACGAGAGCCTATTTAGTGCGAGTGGGTAAACTGGAAACGGCCAAGTGTTCCTGCCAAGACCGCTCAAACCAAACCATTGCTCACCTTCTATTCCACTGCCGAAATTTAAATAGGGATAGGCCATTGCTACGCAGGAAGCTACGCAAAAATAAAGTCCACTTTAACCCACAAGAAATGCTGTCAAATCCCAAAGTATTCCCAGCCATAGTAAAGTTCACGGAAGCAGCCACAACCACATTGTGTAAATAGTTAACCCTCCAACCCTCCTTTCCCCCTTCCCTCCACCCCGAATGTACAGTACTCTCCACAAAAAACGACACACACAAACTACCCTATCCTAGCTCCACACAGATGCGTGCCTAAACGGTGCGAACAGCACAGCGAATAATATGCTGTGTGAAACCAACCCACGAATGCTTCGTCTGAGCCCGCTATATTGGAGTCCCAGATAATATTCACAAAAATTATTTACCGGTGCCATCTTCGATTTCTCATTTTGATAATTAAGAATTTGTAAGATGTTTTTCAATAAACGTTTGATGATGAGATGGTCTTATATTTATCCGTAGCACCAACTATTAATTCAAATCCCTTGTTACTTTGGCCGACGGAATTTGTGGGGAGCTAGGATAGGGCAGTTTGTGTGTTTCATTTTCTGTGGAGAGTACTGTACTGTGTACATACCCCCTTTGTTGCATTTGGTTTGCGAAGTTATATGTTGAACAGTCAATCTTTTTCAAGAGATCACAGAGATATTCCATTTACACAAGAACCGTGTACTTAGGTCAAGGCTGTTCGATTATGCCGAAGACTTAAAACCATGCCGCACATTTCTGCGGCATAGAATGCATTTGAAAATTTTAGTGTTAGTAGAATCCGAAAAAGCAGTATCAGAGTATAGTGGCGCAGGAGCGATTGAATTCCCTGTCAGTCATATACATGGAAAGTAACGTACTGAACAATATATACTTCAAGTCAGTTATCAATAAGTTTACAGCGAAAACATGTCGAAAATTTTCATAGTAATTTTGTACTTTTCCTTGTCAGTACATTGATCTTATTCAAATAAAGATTTTCTCATATTAATATTTTAATTCTCATATATTAAAAAAAGGAACTCGGGGCCCATTTTGAAACTTGGCCCAGAGGCCCACAGGGGAGTTCAGACGGCCCTGCTTGTAACCATGCCTTGATTTCTTCCATCTCCCCGTCTCTCTTTCTCGAGCTGCAACTACCACTTTATCCACAACTAATTCCATCTGGTGCACAGTGACATCTTGCTGCATCTCCGTGTCTCCACTGTCTTCCCCGCTACTCGAATCGTCATGCCTACCACACTGGGAACACGGTCTTCAAGAGAGCGCGTCTGCATTTCCATGTTTCCGTTCGGGTCTATGCTCAATGGTGAACTGGTATGATTCGAAAAGAGTTAACCATCACAAAGTCTGTCCAGATGGTTAATTGCAGTTCTTAACCCATGCTAACGCACTGTTGTCGGTCCGAAGCTTAAACGACCTTCCCAGCAGATAGTGGCTGAATTGCAGTAACGCAAATTTCACGGCCAAGAGCTCCTTCCTCGTAACACAGTAGTGAGTCTCTGGTCTTGTCAAACACCGGCTCGCATAAGCTACCGGACGCTCTTTACTCTCACATTCTTGTGACAACACATCTCCTAATTCAACATTACTTGCGTCCGAGTCAACAATAAAAGGTGTAGAAAGATCAGGAAAAGTTAGTACCGGGTGGGTATAGGATAAGCATCCTTGGTGGTTACCGAATTTAGAGCCCTGTAGTCCACACATAGCCGCAGTGACCCATCCTTCTTGCGTACCATCACAATTGGTGCACTTCAAGGGCTATTGGAAGACTCTATCAGTCCTTGGTCAAGTAAGTCCGTTACAATTGCTTCAAGCTGAAGTTTCCAGTGTGCCGGAGTACGTCGTGTGGAACACGAACAGGATTATGGTCACCAGTATGAATGCGATGTCTTATCAACGTCGTTCGTCCCAGATCTTTAGGGTGTAAATATATCACTGAACGATGTTTTTGCAGTAACTTCTCCAGCTTGCCTCGCTGTTCCCCGCCCAAGTTCGAAGTACTGAAAAGGCTAACAAGGTCATCGGGGTCATCAGATTGGTAAAATTCGCAAGAGGCTACTTCGTTTATTTCAGGTTGGGTTACTTTCCGCCAAGATTTGCAAATGCCCTCATCTAGTTCCTTCCTTAATTGCCATCTTTTGTTCGTTTACATTCATAATTCTTACAGGGATTTTTCTATCTTTAACTGTTACAAGAGCTCGACCACACTGTACGCCATTTTGGATCTCCGAACCTTCGAACAAGGCAGTAGGGTAGAAGAAATCTGGAACTTTGATTACCCCTACCATTTCGTGCCATGCGGGAACCCACAAAGTTTCAGCCGTTACGACTTCTTGGACCCCATCTGTTAGCTTTAGTTCCTGCTGACCCCATTGTAGCACCATCTTCTGATAGTTTAGCACCATGCCTTTGCTTCAAAACATCTCGTCCCAAATAAAAGTTTTGAGACAGTTCGGGTGAGACAAAGACATAATCCCAAAAAAACTCCGTGCCTAATTTCAGGGGAACTGAAGCTTTCCCGATAATTCGTAATGCTTGCTTATTTGCTCTCCCAGTTATAAAAAATATCTCGTGTAACTGCGGAGTTGGAGAGACCATTTCAAATAAACGTTGATGAATTAGCGTAATATCAGAACCTGAGTCCACTAGCATATTTACGCGTAAGGGCCCAAACATCCTTCCACAAATTTATCTACGCAAACAGCAGCTATCTCCGCAGAGACCCCATTAGGAATATCAACTGAAGGAGTGGCCAACGCTTCAGTTAGTTGAAGTTTTCCGAAAGCTGTTGACGAGGTTGATAAGCACGAGACGGGTTCCTGCAAGAGTAAAGGTGCATTTAGACAGCCGCGTTTCTGCGTCGCGGTGAGCGGAAACCGCTCACTTTTCCACAGAGAGCACGGTCAGACAGACCCCAGTCCTTTTTGCGGAGCGCCGCCTTCTCCATAAGAAGTAGTTATGACGTAGCGTAATTCCCACGACAGGTCCGGTGTCAGGAGATTAGTCCTTTATGGAAAATTCAGACAAAAAAATAGGTACGGTCACATAGACAATCTGTGCCATTGCGGTTTCGCGGCTTGACGAACTTTAGAACCCTAAGGGCGTAATTTATGACCTCCGCAGAAACGCTGGAAACTTTGACCACAAGTCAAATTTTCTCTGCGTTGCAGGTAGCGCAGGCAATCATATTTATTGAAAATCACTCGTTCCGCCCCTCGGTGGTGAAAAGGCAAGTTTAGAATATGTTACGTTTGTTAATAAGGCGTAGTTAGGGCAAGGCAATCCTCGTATCTTACGAAAAGAGTATAGTGCAATTGATGAATACACTATATTAGTTTAGGTCTCACGATTTTTGTCCTGAAATCGTTTTCTACAGATCTCTATAAGGAATGTATAAATCCTGGCTGTCGACAATAATGTACCATTTTTATATTTTTGCAATAAAGGCTTAACGGTCATTTAAGGACTTTTAAACTATATAGATAACAGTGAATCAAATTAAACAGAAAGCATGATTTATGTTTCCAATTTCAAGATAAATCTATTTTTCACCTGTTTGTAAATCACTTTGCATGAAGCCATGGCTATAAACTAATAAAGAATGTCATACAATATCCTGAAAGCTGGAAGTGTTAGCAGGATGGAAAAAAATAATTAAATTAGGTAGAATTGACGCTTGTGAGTTCGGAGAAAAGGCAAGTATTTACAGTGAAATAAAGAGTGATGACATAGGTACAAATTGGGTTCGCAAACTAAAAAAGCTGTGTGATAATATCACTTTTCCACTAATATAACACATTCACTTACTTTCGCATTTGCCATTACACGTACTGTACTCTCGCAAAAACGTTTTTCATTAGGAAATAATTAAAAGTGTAGTCTATCCTAAACCTAGACCATCCTAAAATATGAAAACGATTGCAGGTTACAAAATGCCTAAATCTTTTATTATTATGGTAATATTATAGTATAGATTAAACTGCTATTTGACGTGAGGGCAGTCACGAAGTCGTACCCAGCGTTTTGGGTTAGGTGGTCTACCCCCCCCCCCGTATTTTTTTCATTTTTTTTACGTAAGGAGAACACAGAAGAATGCTCAAATGTAAGGAAAATGCATACCAAGTCCCCACCCACCCGGAACTTTTAAATCTACCCCCACTCCACCCCTGGAACTTTTGAACCCCCTCTCCCTCCCCCCAAACCAAAATCCTGTGTAAGGCCCTGGGAAGTCAACAGAAATTTGAATTAACCGGGGCACTCCAAAAGAGACGCCCTCCTGAGGTATCATTGGGTGCCGCAGAACGATCTCTAGTGTATTCACCGCAAAAATTTGGGCCTGCCAAGAGATGTGCGGAAGAACTCCCTAACACCTGCGTGTAGCCCTCAGGGCAGCTTAACTGCCAAAATCGCAACCCGCAACGCAGCACCGCGGCTGTCTAAATGCACCTTAACTGAGGTGTCCAAGCCGGCCGCAGCTATACCATTCTCGCCCTGGTTGAGTTGGCGAGGCGGGTTCCGGCACGCATAGCTGAGATGTCCCAGCTGACCACAGTTAAAGCATTCTCATCCCGGAGCCATGACATTCCGACCCCTGAAACCTCGACCACGACCCCTTGTTGACCGTAGCCTCTCTAAGCATTTTTCGATGCGACCCAGACATTTTCCCAACGGATTACCTGTTAGTTGCACTGCGGCAACGTTGCTACCTGGAAGCTGAACGTTAAAAACGTTGTTTTCTTCATCGTGGTCTTCTGCGTCTTCCTTGCTGGTTGCGTCAGCTGCTTCTGTAGATTCAATAGCGGATATCGTCGTCTATCCAGCCACGGCTGCTTCTTGCGCCACTTCTTCTTCCAACTTCTCTTCATACTGGCTAATCTTGTCAACGGCTTGCTCCAAATCCGTAGGACGTACTGCTTTCAATTGGTGTCGTAAATTATGATTTTCCACCGTTTGTATATGTTTCCACAAAATCATTTCATCGCGCGCCTCATCTTTCACGGTTGGGAACGCTTTCTTGTGCACTTGTTTAAGTTTTTGCACGAACTCCCACACCGTAATGTTTTTGTCTCGAACCATGCTATTGACAGGGTTGTGATCTCGAGACCAGGTCTCGGTCTCGAGACCGGTCTCGAGGCCCCTGAAGTCTCGGTCTTGTCTCGGAAAAAAAAGTCAGGTCTCGGTCTCGACAAATTCAGCCTGGTCTCGGTCTCGACAAATTCAGCCTGGTCTCGATCTCGGTCTCGAAGCAATTGTCTCGAGATCGTTGTAATTGCCTCGAGACCTATTTCGGCTTATTCTTAGTACGCGTACTTTCTACTTTTAAATCCTAGAAAATCTCTGAGAAACTTGGTGAAATTCGGTCTCCTGTTAAGTTAACAGGTAGTGTATGCTACCATTGGGAAAAGTGACTTGGGGTGTTTTCGTAACCTGGTCAGTGACGTAAATTGCAGGAGAAATGGATAGTTGTGGGCGATAGGCTGTTGTATTAAATACGATTGACATTACAACGCAAGCTACATTTTTCATTGGAAAAAAATTGGACATGTAGCCCATAGAAGAAATTGGAAAAAGTTACTTGAGGTTCAGCACTGGCTTACAATGGACGAGAGAATAATACCAAGCAAGATTCCGTCAATCGTTTCATTTGCGTATAAAGATTTCAAGTATTGTGATAACCTTCGCGAGAAGTGGGCTGCAACTTGCAAGTTTTGTATTACACGAACAGATCTTCGTGAGACCGCAGGCACAACTACTGCGTTTACCAGGTATGTTTAAAGGAAAAGCTCTACTATGGTTCAAATAAGGACCAACAAAATTCCACAAACATTTCTGAAGAATTTACTTATCGTTGTTTTTCCTCATACTTATTTTGACGTATATAGACAGAATAAAGCTAAAGAACTTTTAAAAAACTGACGAAAATCTAGCCTCTGATGAAATTTTTAAATCAGGACGCAGCTCATAATCTTTCATAATAGGCATCTTCAAAGAAAGCATTCAACCCAGTATGAGCAATACAAGACAGTCAGTCTCAACCCCGAACCCGAGAACACTCAACGCACACTGACAGATATGGGGATTCGCTCTACGAAATATGGCCAACATCATCCGGATCAAGAGAAAAAAGTTCGTTCTCTCGTTTTGAATGCCATTACAGTAGAACGTCGTTTTTCCGAACGTTTATTATCCGGAGCGTCAAATATCCGGACCAGTTTTTCGTCAACTACATGTACTGTATATGAATACGTTTTCGAACAGTGCAATGCTCAACAGTTGTTTCGCGTGAGGCCAAAGTGACGGGACTCAAAACTCAGTTTGTTTGTTTGTCAGTTTGTTTCCAAGTGAGGTGGTGTATACGTGCTCTTTTGTTGAGTTGTGAACTGCTATGGCTTCGAATCAAAACGGAAGCGCAACGTCTTGAACGTAGAGACAATTATTCGTATAGGGCTTTTAGGAAATTCACTAGCGACGTCTAGCGAGACTCACAGGAATTAAATTCCACCATTTTTGGTCCACGTTTTCAGACGTAAATAAAAGTAAATTATGTTAACTGACCCTAAAAGTTGTTGCAAAGTTCTTCTTTATACACGAAAAAAATTATCCTGTCACTTTGGCTCCTTTGATAATCATTAAATGTTATCTGAGGCCCTTGCTTTCTTTTGTTTGATCGTCCTCAGTGTTCAGTACATAAAGGAACACAACAGTTGGTCATTTTTCAGATTTTATTAAATCAAACGTAGGTCAGGATTATCTAACAACTGTCTTTTTGCTTTCGTTGTTACCTGAGCTAGTTGTAAAAGCTGTGAGCAAAACCAATATTCACTGAAAACTGTTTGTTATTGTTTGTTGTTTGTTTACCTCAACTGAAATGGACCCAAAATGGCGGGTTTCGCCAACTCTTTCCGTGAGGGGCGTAATTTGGTAAAAGCCCTATAGTGTCCGGTTTCATATACTGCATGGATCGCGTTCGGTTTTCGGTTATCCGAACAATCGCGTATCCGAATGGTGTCCGGTCCCAATTGATTTGGATAAACGACTTTCTACTGTATAGGCTGCGGTTTACCGATATCTATTGTCGAAAATCCGGAATTTCGCACGTTCTTAGAAGTCTGGGATAAAAGAGTTACCGTACCTTCGAGGCAGCTTGTAACTAGTGCGCTTCTTCCAAATTTGACAGGTAAGAAGAAAGGTAGAATATTGCCAGCATTGGGCAACGTGAGCTACGTCGCCCTCACTATGGATATATGGACAGACAGAAGAATGCGCTCGTACTTGGGAATTACCGCTCACACATATCACGAATGTGTTTGCCTCTTACTTAATAACATTTAAGGCTTTCAAGGGCTCTCACACAGGCGAACTAATTGCGAACGCTTTTGAAGACGCAGTGACGGAATTCGGCATTGAAAACAAAGTAAATTTTGTCGTTACGGATAACGCAAGTAGTATGAAAAAGGCGTTGTTTGTTCTAAACGAACGCAAACTCGCAACACCGGACAGTCTTGAAGATGTCTTCCTTCCGGATACTGATACGCTCCCTGATGAAGAATTCTCGCAAGACCTTGATCAGACCTTGAAGGGCACGTAAGGAACGCGGTTGAAGCGAGAGCAATGGATCGAATCCCATGTTTCACCCATACACTTCAACTAGTCGTCCGCGATGGACTACAAGTTGTCACCAATAACGCTGTTATTAGCAAGTGTTGCCAACTCGCTAACATTCTGCACCGCAGCTCTTCCGCGAAGACATCTTTTGAAGAAATTATGGGCAACGGGAAAATAATTCCAGTCGCAAACGCTACACGCTGGAATAGCCTGAACAAGCAATTGGCTGCTGTTGCTTCGCTTGCCAGTAGAAAGTATATACAGTTTCTGACAGAAAACCGTCTGAACCACTTTGCTTTTAAGCCGCGTGATTGGAAAAGCTTACAAGAGCTCATCGAAGTTCTCGGACCGTTTCAAGAAGTAACTAATTTAATTCAAGGGGACCGGTACTGCACCATAAGCTGCGTGGTGCCATCTGTACTGGCTCTACTGGAAAAAACTTTCCCAGTCAGAACGATTGAAGTTTAACAATATTCTTGTGAAAACTTTGCTCACATCACTTAAACAGCGATTTAGCGGTTTATTAAGCCTGCTCCGCATTCCAGTAGAGAACACGGGCGACAATTTTAATAACATGATTTTTCCAATGGCTACCATTCTGGATCCCTCTTACGGCTTTCTTTGGCTAGAAGAGCATCCAGGTAGCGAAGCACAGCGAGCGTCACTAAAATCGCATTGTATCAATTTGATCGCTGAACAAGGGCAGTCGACAGGTCCGTCGCCAGGATGGAATCGTAGGGGGGGGCACCAAAATTCTTGGGGTGGGGGGCAATATAAGGGCAGATTTTAAAGGGCAATGGACACCAAAAAACAACTTTATCTTATAAAAAAGAGCGAAAATATGTGACTGAAAATATATTCCGGATATATGTGTCATTTTCTCAGGTAGGAAATAATAAGAAGATATTCAGGAAATAAGAAATCCGAAATTCAAATTTGACCGCCACTGACGTCACGCTTCTCATGCGCGGGAAAAGGCCAAAACTTTGGAAATAAATATCTCCAGAACGGCTCGTCAGAAAAAATCGAAACAAAATTCTCTATTCTTAGAATAATGTTTACTGTAATAATCCATCAAAATCTCTATATGCGTTTTTGGTGTCCATTGCCCTTTAAAGGGCAATGGACACCTAAATATTATATACACCTAAACACCTAAAACACCTAAACACCTAAATATATTACAGTCAGATGTATATAAAATTCCATAATTACTAACCACTCAGACACTGCAAACTCACTGCTGTTTTCAGCCACAACATTCCCTGTTTTCGCAACATGTACACGACCACTTGGCTGTTCGATTGGCGATGTTTTGGGCACAACAGGCTCAAACTGGTATGCCTTCACTAAATTGAATGTAACTGCCATGGGAATGGAGAATGTTCGGTCTCATTCCGTCCCTTCGTCCTCTGTACCGTTGTTTCTATAAAAATATCTTATCTCTTCCGTTGATTCTGTCATTTTACTGGGGTTGCAGTATCACTATTACGCTTTGTGTACACAAAAACACTGGAAGGTACCGCGCCAAGGCAGCGAGGGGTGCTTCCGTGACGTCACGATATCACGTGACCAAGCTGGGCCAATGAGAAAAAGGCCAGATTTGAATTTCATATTTCTTATTTCTAAAATAGCTTCGTTATTATTTCGCACATGGAAAAAAGAAACATATATCCGGGAACTAGATTTTTCACTCTATTTTATAAGACAAAGTTGTTTTTTGGTGTCCATTGCCCTTTAAGGAACGGCGCCTTATAGCCAGGGCGGAATCCAGAATTTCATTTCGGGGGGTGGGGGGGTAATTTTTTTTTGAGAACTGAGGAAATTTTCTAGACATGCAAAATTAATTATGGTATTAATATAACTATTATTTAACAGTTATCAATAATTATGGAAACATATGCATTTATTTTATTATTGTTTGCGAAGGAGTACCCTGTTTATGAAAAATCTATATTGATATTACTTCTCAAAGTACCGGAATACTTAAGTAATTAAAGTGTTTACTAATAAAACTACTGAATTACTTAAAATACTAGTATTAGGTAAGTACAATATTAACTTAACTTAAAAATACTCTACGTACTATTCTGTAACTGTTGAAAGAATTCGGGAAAGCCAAGCGGAAAGAACTGCAAACTTCGAAATGTAAAATCTTATAGCACGAAACCTATCCGCCGATTTTTCTTACCGGAGAAAACATCCAAAACCTGTTCAGGAGACATGCTATCACGCCAGTGAATTGAAAGGAAAGCTAAACTTTTTTAAGTCTTTCTCTTCATATCTAAGTCTTTCCTCCACGGTGGCGTTTCTCAGTTTGAAGGCTCCGGTGTACCTAACCATGATATAGGGAATCACATGCTTAACGGCGTCAGCACTTTTTGACAAAACAACTCATTATTTCGTACAAATATCTCAACAGTAAAGTTTTCCATTGTAGTATCTAGTGCACATCGTCGAATTTTTTTAGGATGTTTTCAGTCAATTTGTAAAAAGCTAATAAAATTTAACCTTTTTGGGGAATAAACTTCTTTTAAGCGTGCGACTTCAAGGTATGTTCGGTACTCGTAAAAAATATCGGGCCCAACAAACTTACCTCTCCTACCGCCACTGCAGTTGCGCGAGCGGTGTCCCACTTTTTTCTCTTTCGAACTTTTTGACCCGCAAGGCTTCCTTCCCAGTGGCGCGGGACGTTAGCATAGGGTGGCTTGTTTGGCCCGATGTTTTCGACGAGTATTGTACAATAAATGTTGGAGGCATTAAAGCGTCGTTTTCGTAATTTATCAGCTATAACGGAATTCAAAATCATTGAATTTGATTTGAATTTGAATTCCGTTTTCGTTCGAAGCATACTTTCAAATGGTTAGTATGAACCTTGCGATCGAACATTGGAAATTGCTCTTTTGAAAAAAGTTTAAATTTGACTCGCTTTGCAAATTTACGAAAAACTTTTTTTAAAGAAAGCCTCGACGATGTGCTATAGATATTACGATGGAAAACTTTACTATCGAGATTGTTTAATGAAATTCTTAGTAGTTTTGGCGAAATCGCTGACGCCGTGTAGCATGTGATTTTTTCCTATAGGGCACGGTCAGATGTACCGTAGCCTTAGACTAGAAAAAAAGTTACGGGAACGTTTCATGTAGGGGCGACGCAGCGTAAGCCTGAAGGGGTGCAACGGACAAAGAACGTTTAAAGTTGTGCCAACTCACCTTCCCTCACTCTGATTTTCGTAAATAAAAAAGGGCGATATATAAAAAACTGGCTTTAGATCTTGAAAACTCTGAATAAACACAGAACATATTTTGGAGTACATTTTCCAGCGTAATATACGCGGAAGCGTATATTACGCGGGAAAATTTTGACATTAATATCAGCAGAAGCTGATATTAATGTCAAAAGGTAACTAATATTTTTTTATGACACCAATTTTGTCAGGGGGGCCAACGCTTTGCCAGGGGGGCCGCGAGTTCCCTCGCCCCCCCCTTAGCGACGGGCCTGGCAGTCGATCGTGCAAAAGGAAACCTTAACCGAAATAGCTGAATGTACAAACATCCCTTCAGGAGACAATCGTCAAACTGCCGCAGGCAAAAGAAAACCGGAAAACTCACTTTTTTCTCTGTATGCGAAGAAGAAAAAGAACTTGCAAGTTACCCACGCAGTAAACGCGAAGTCAGCTAAAGTTCACATTTGTGAGTATTTACACCAAGTAGAAAAGTACGAAGACATTGCGATGGCACTTAGGGAAAATCCAACCCTATCTCCTCTTTTCCAAAAGGTTTTCTGTGTGCCTTCAACATCTCCTATAGAGAGGGTATTTAGCAAACGTGGCCTGTTAATGAGGCCTAACATGGCTAACCTGTCAGACGAGACATTGTCCATGCTAATGTTGGCGTCCGTGTATTGATAGCTTTTTTATACATTTTCCTATAACTTCTTTGAATACACATTTGTACACTAGAAAACAAAGTTATATGAACTTTCTGTCTTTGTTTCGAAACGCATATTGGTCTCGAGACCGGTCTCGATCTCGAGATCCCGAGGCCGGTCTCGGCCAGTTTCAGTGATCTCGGTCTCGATCTTGGTCTCGAAACCTCAGGTCTCGGTCTCGGTAAGTTTTGGACGGTCTCGTCTCGATCTCGAGAAGGTCGGTCTCGACAACCCTGGCTATTGAAGCGTCTTTTGTACAAATCAGGGTTTCCTTTATCAAATACCTTCTCAAGCCCGTCTAAGGCTTTCTTGTAGTCCTTCTGAATGTCTTCTGGAAGCCCCGAATACACAGCCTCAGCCTTTCCCTTGACTGACACCGATAACAACTCAGCGGCCACTTCATTCTCAAGTCCGTTAAAATTCACACTTCTTTCAAAATGGCGACGCCATGCCACCCACTCCTCTGGGTCTTTAGTACCCTTAAATTCGTCGGGAAAAAACTTCACTCCTTGCAACTTTTTTTTGCTTAGGCGTCGTCATCCTTCCGACTGCGCCAATGTAACGTATATTCTTTTATTGTCTTTAGCTTATCCACTACTGACTCACAAGGCTCACTATACATAGATATATACTGCAAGAGACAAGTCAAAGGATGAGGTCAAGTTAGAATGAAGGACAAGGTCACATTCCACACAGTGATAACAAACACTGTTACAGATTACAATACACATTCAGCTAAGAATAAAGAATTTTGTTTCGTTTTTTTTAACAGCCGTTCTGGAGATATTAATTTCCAAAGTTTTGGCTTTTTCCTGCCTTGAGAAGCGTGACGTCACGTGTGGGAAAATTTGAATTTCATGGACAACGGACACCGAAAATGCATATAGAGATTTTGATAGACTATTATAATAATCATTATTCTGAAACTAAAGAAGTTTGTTTCCATTTTTTCTAACCAGCAGTTCTGGAGATATTTACTTCCAAAGTTTTGGCCTTTTCCCGCCCTTGAAAATCATGACGTCACGTGTGGGAAAATTTGAATTTCAGATTTCTTATTTCCTAAATATCTTCGTTATTATTTCGCACCTGGAAAAAAGAAACATCCGTTTGGAAACTGTTTTTTTCTCTTTTTTATAAGACAAAGTTATTTTTTGGTGTCCGTTGCTCTTTAAATCTGAGAAAGTCTTAAGGTTTTTTTTATTTCCTCACTTAATCGACTAACCACGATTATTTTTTTCAACCCCCCCCCCCCCCGAAATAAAATCCTGGTTACGCCACTGATTACCACTATATTTCATTCGAGGCTTCTTCTGTTGGTGTTCAAACATTATAACAACCCGTCGAATTACTGCTCATATGAGGGGGCTGAAACCAAACAAAGTTCACAATGGTGTAGAAGCACCACCCAGCGAGACTCAAATGGTGGGACAGAATTCGTCAGATCTTTTTCCCGAGAATCGGGCACCAGTTGCCTTTCAAAACAGCGGGTTAACGACTACGGATGAAAACCCGCCACCCAGCCTCATGATTTCCGATCGTACGGAGTATGCTCGGCGTGATTATATATATTTACGAATAGTCTTTTTCTATATTTGTGTAAGAATTGCTAGAAAAATTAATTTCGTTCGATTTTAGGGAACTTGTATGTAAAAAATTAAATATCTTTTATTTTAGTGACGAAGCTGGCCACAAGAGATACCCGCTGTACAATCGCTAACCGCCTGTCTTCCAAGTCAGCGCAGCAGATCACACGGAAAATGCCATTTCGTTGCCATCAGCTCCCAAAGAAACTGATTCCAGAGATGATAGAACGATCAATGACGATATTTACGAAAGCTTGGACGCACATATGCCCAAGGACGAATGGGAATCGCGCTCTACCGGATTTGGCGATGAACAACGATTGGGCTTTAATTCCGGAAACAAAGAAATGGGTCTCGGTGTGCCACAGCTCAACGAAAGTCACTGTATTTGACCAAATGCTTCTGCTCTTATTGATAATAAGCCTAGTCAGAACAACTTCAGCGATTTTCGTCGCTAGGTTCTTCAAAGACAACGTTCCATATCGAAGAAGGGAAACTGTCCAAGATCTACTCTCCGAAGCTTCCCTAACCAATATTCCTCATTACTCGTGTTCTCTTTAAAAATTCAGTCAACTACCTCTCTAACATACAAAGACTGTTAAATTACAACAGACTTTGCGAATACAAGCGAAGACGTTGCTTACCAAGTGCTTGTCAAAAAGTACAAACTTCCACGTAGTTCTACTCTCAGCTGACACCACAGTCAAGTCTTTCAATCCCACAATTAGAATACAAATAAAAAGATAACAGTAAATCATAAACGAATTACTAATTCACAAGCTGCGTAAAGGTCATAATTATTTTTCCATTATTTTGATTCCGATAAAAACAACAAGCGTCAACAGAGTTATTTGTTCTATTTTAATTTTTATAATCACTACCTGTATGCAATATATTCCATCAAGGTTGAAAGCCCTAATGTTTGTCATAAAAATATGAACTCTTAATACCTAGATAGGACTCTATGCATGCACTGGCCATACTATACGGAAAGGTGTTTTGTATCTTTTAACTACAACCTAATTTTCAATACAAAAGTTAACCTAGACAGCCATCCTGACTTACTTACTTAAAAATACACAACGCAGGATCCTACCACTATTCGTACTACCGCAGTACGTAACAACTCTTTCTCTCTCTCTCCCTTTTTTGACAATGTTCAAACACATAGGCATTCATGAATATTGCAAATGACGACGGGCGTCGGTCCGGTGAAAATGTTTTCGTTGGATGCGATAGTGGGAAGCCGTCATTAGTTGTCCGCTTGTCGTTGATATTTACAACTGTCGCTAGGATACTAGCTTTATTTCTACGATCCCATGTAACTTTTCACGGCTCCGACTCGAATCGGTTTGATTCGACCGACTTTAAGTTGACTCGGTTTTAGGGCCAAACGGTTTGACTCGTTTGGCTCGACTTGCCAACCTTCCAAACCGAGTCGAGTCGAAGTCGATCATTCCAAACCGAGTCGACATCGACTCGACTCACATCGACTCGGATCTACTCGGTTCGGCCCAAGTCGAACCGATTTCCAGCGTACCGATTTCCCGTTTTATTCATTTTTTTATATTCCCATGTAACAAATGCTAAGCTGTCTATTGAGCGAATACATCTGAAATCACATGGTCGAATGGTACTTAGCCATTTTTGGTTCTCAATCTCTCATTTTCAACAGATGCTAGGGATTCTGCTGATCAAATACTTCACTGAAATCATTTGAGCGAATGGTCCTTAGCCACCTTCAGCTCTTAATGGCATTTTTCCTCTACTATAAGGTAACATGTGGAAAAACTTCCGTAAACGGCCGCAAAAACTTCACTTTGGTCCAGACGTTGTGAATATCGTTTGATGGTGCTTTCTTTTAATTGATACGACGAAAATTGTCACGACTTACGACCTGCACTTGGTTCCTTGTACATAATTTGCCTCCTCTGACACAGATGGCAGAAGAAGATTCTATTTGGACAGCTGTAACCCCATTATAAAAAGCACGTTCGACGTAAAGGAGCGCGTATATGAATTACATTTCATTTCTTATTTTTTTCTTTTCTTTTTCACTGATGACAAACTTCTTTATGAAAATGTTGAAGACATTTATCAATAAATCATAATGCTGTAAGATTACCTATCTTTTGGTCCGTTACGTATTGCAAGGGGAGTTCGAGATCTGATTGAAGTTTAGTAGTTGCCACGGTTATTATCTTATCGCTTACGCTTTGGCAAAATTATCTACACTCTTTTCGGGGTATGATTGCTTCGACGCTTAGACAGATCCGCTTCTAGGTACAGTATTTTGAGCGCATTTAATCGTGTTCTTGTGAGTTAAATGGTGTGTTGCTCACGCCCGTGTTTTGCATAACAAAGGGCCTTCACCATGGGCTGTTGCTGCTGTTGCAGCCCTATATTTTGCGCATGCTACAGCACATTGGTAAAGCACAGTATTGAAAAGTTAACTCTTTCCTTCCAAGGCGGAAAGTAGACTAAACCATCTTGTTTGAATCCGTTTTTCATAGATCCAAGTAGCTGAGAGTATTGTTGTCTCAGTCTTCGCTCTGATGTCATACAAATGCCAATTTGGATGGTTAAAACCCCCAACGTCAGTTGATTCCGCGTTCATATGGAATTTATATTACGAAGACTTTTACTGTAAAAAGCTCATGCACTGCCGAGTTTATATCTAATACTACATTTGATTTAGCGAAAGGTAATTGTGTGGTCAAGGGCCGTCTCTGGGCATACATTACACCAGAATTTGATGAAAACTTTTCGCTGACAAGTTCGAAACAGACGTATGCATGGTTTTGCGCTTTTCTGGCCAATGCTTGCTTGTGGGGCACGTCGGCGATACTTCTCTTTATTTGTAGGTTCCTTTTGTTAGTTCTATAAAAAAATGTCACCTCTTGTATTTTATTTTCATTATTTTTTCTCTGCAGTCCGAAAAACGAAGTGGGCGCATAAGTTTTACATTACTTGTAGCTACATCACGCTCGTCTTTGATTTGCTCCTTTTTAGTGTCTTCTTGGCAGAAATTAAACGGCCTATTGTAAGTCATTATACATTGAGAAAAAAGTCACATATTTTCTTTCCTAGGATATAATAAATGCAAATGGAGTTGCCGCCGGCCTAATCGAACTATTTAGGGTTCTGATATTACCACTATATTTCATTCGAGGCTTCTTCGGTTGGTTTTCGAACATTATGACAACCCGTCGAATTACTGCTCATATGAGGGGGCTAAAACCAAACAAAGTTCACAATGGCGTAGAAGCACCACCCAGCGAGACTCAAATGGTGGGACAGAATTCGTTAGATCTTTCTCCCGAGAATCGGGCACCAGTTGCCTTTCAAAACAACGCGTTAACGACTACGGATGAAAACCCGCCACCCAGCCTCGTGTCTTCCGATCGTACAGAGTATGCTCGGTGTGATTATATATACATTTAAGAATTTTATGACTTGTTTTAAGAATATTGTTAGAACACTTTTACTTTTTTTACATTTTATTTAAAAATAAACTGAATAATATAAGGAAATATTGATATTTATTGATTTCCAGGACACTTTGATTTGTTTTATCTTAAAAATACTTTTATCAGTATCTTATGCAAATAAACTTAAATCTTTTCTTCTAGTGACGAAGCTCGCAACAGGAGCTACCCACAATACAGTCGCGAACCGCGTAACTTCGAAGTCAGCGCATCAGCTCACATGGGCAATGTCATTTCTTTGCCATCAGCTCCAAAAGAAACTGACGTTAGAGATGATAGAACGATCGATCGCATTCCTTACGAAAGTATGGAACCATATATGCCACTGAACGAATCGGCATCGCGCTCAACCAGATATGGCGATGAACGACAATGGGAGTTCGATCGCGGGAACAAAGAAAAGGATTTCGATGTGCGACAGCTCAACCAATCTCCCCGTACCGGACGACATACTTCTGCTGCCACTGCTACGAAAGCCAAGTCAGGACAAGTTTCGTCCTCTTCGTCGCTAGTTCGTGACGAAAGGCAGTGGGCTTTTGGAGACAACCCTTCGAATCAAAGCAGGAAACCCCACGAAGCCCCAACACCGCGCGAACCCGTTCCAGATTACGATAAGAGGAAAGATGACGGAGAAAAAGCTTATCAAGAACCGGAGACTTTGAAAGGTAAAAATGAGAACAAAAAACGTTGTGTGGGGCCAATTGGGTCCGTATCGCAATCACTGTTGTGTATAGCACGCCTTTAAAAAAAAACCTAAGCAAGCGTTCCTATTGCAGGCGACTGCATTGAGCAACAATGACTGTTATTTTAGAAAACATACGCTGAGTAGCTACGGGTTGCTACAAGTAAACGGTTCTAATCTAACCACAAGACACAGGGCAACAATGAAAGTTTGCCTTCCTGGAACCTTACTGTCTGTTATGGTATCATTCGCTAACGATGGCGTGGGTCACCGCTCACGCGTAATGCCATGTAGTTAGTGTGGGGGCGTTTGCTTGGGTCGTTTTTTAAGATAGGTACGTTATGTTAAGTGTATCTTCTGCAGATTATGCTGGACCGAAGTCACCGAAACGTAGTTCTTCGGATGTTTATGACCACGGCCCTCAGTTGTTGACAAGACCTAGAAGACTTTCGGCCGCGTCTGATGTCAGCGAGGGGAAAACCGAGTTACGTAACCAACTTCCATGGTCCTACGTTCGTCCCAACGACTTACTCGCGTCTTCTAGTCGCATAAACGCTGCCAAGCATAGAAAGTAAGTTAAAAACAACGGTTAAAAACTTCACAGTAGCTATATGCCATTTTCGGGTTCACGGTCGCATCACTAGAGGCGCTAGTGGAATAATAGTTATGTCTGAAACAGCTTGTTCTGCGCGCGAAGTGCGACAGAGGTTTTAACAAATTTTGCATCCTTATTTATGAGTACCTCTAATGACAGGATCGTGAATCCGAATATACCATAGCAGTTCCATTCTGGTGTTTCATAATCCGTTTTCGTTTCTTTTAGCGAGGTTTTAAGGAATCAGCCCAAATCTTCTTCTTCGGTGGTCGAAGAATTCGAAGACGACGAGGTTCCCCGACGCGAATGTGAGTATGCGAGTATACAGCATTTGCCCACTGATGATAATTACCTGATACGAAAATTCTTAAGCGAGAATAATATAGCGGAAGCTGAAAGCGAAGTAATCTACGAGAGTCTAGACAATATTTTGCGCCGCAAAGAGTCATTCAGAAGAAAAAGTGTGCTGAAAGCTACGAATCGACGGCGCTCGAGTTCTTACTTAGAAACGGCGCTGGACGATAACCATGACACACAGATACCCTTGCTGTCACACAAGCCTCATCAAACTGTTCGCTTGCCCCTCTACGAGAACTTGCCGCAACCTAAGAAATTGTCTTCGTCTGTCAAAGATGTGCGGGGTCGTAGCTCGCCGTCGAGTATTAGCAGCTCGGCCACCAGGCTCAAGCACAGCAAATCCCTTTTGAAAAAGAAAAATGAAGGGGAAGGCTTAGGTCAATTATGCACCGACGAATTCGAAATTGAAAGCTTTATTTCGAGCCCTCTCGCATTGCAGCCGGACCGAGTCACGCCCGATTCTCCTCGGAAGGCAAACAAGAATCAGCGAGTGCGTTTTTCTCTCGATGTCGAAAAAGCTTTACAAGAAAAAGAAGCCGCCCAGTCTCTCTTTAAATGTCATTACACCACCAGTAACCAACTGATCCATCTACCGCCTTGCAATGGCCACATATGCACCTATATCGTCTCGGATGATACCGAGAGCAGTGTCTAACAATATGCCTAATTTTGTATAATTTGTTCGTTTTTTGCTTTTTGGCACTTTTCAAGATTTTTCGCTTTTTTTCTCTTCAATAAATTATTTTAACAAGTTACAGGCTTCTAACGCTGAGATTTCTCCTTTTTTCTCCTCTTTTCTTTCAGATTGAAGGGAGCGTTGTTTAAACTTTTTATTTCCAGCCAGGAAACACGCTTCTAAGCTTCTGGAAGTAGCTGCTCTTTCAAATGACAGAAAAAAAGGTGATTTTGAGTTTTAATTTGTGATCGCAATAATGGATGAAAAATAAACACGAGAAATCTATTCATCACTTGTATGTGTTGACAAACGGCGTCAACAAGGAAACGTGTCATTATTCCAGGTGCTACAAAGAAAGCAAACTGCCAGGCCTTGTAGCGAAGTTTTCGTCGCAGATGGCGCTGGGAGGAACACAGGTGGCTTGGCTCCCAGCCGCGTGGTAGGAAAAAAGAGGTTATTATTGTTCGCTCTCCTTCCATAGCAAGACATCAAGAGGGTTAAAGTGGAATGATTGTTGCCTAGGTTGCTTGTTACTCCTCTTAATGCAAACTTTGGTCCTTGTGCGCTTAACGGTTGAGGCATAAGTAAGGGCTTACCCTCCCAAAACGAAGCTTTCGAATCCATTCTATTGCACACAAAGCATGCAAGTTATCCTTGTGTTGTCTGTTTGCGGGGGGAAAGCATAAATAGTGCATTTGGGAGTTGATGTGCCCTAAAGGGAATCGAGTTAAGTAGCAAGTTTTCCACGTGAACTCCGAACCAATAGAACTTGAAACCATTAGACTGCATTTCGCGCTTCAAGTAATTCGGGGGGTTGAACTCCCCGACGCAAAAAGAACGAACACGTTTTATGCGATGTGTCGTTGGCTGCAGGGCCCAATGCTTACAATCTTCCCCTCGTCTACCCAGCCCCGAGGAGGGAAAAACTGCTTTGGTCAATGAGGCACAACTGAGGAAAATACGAAGGCAAAGACCCAAAGAACGAGGATGTGTTCGCAACAAGTTCACTGGTTTGGAAGCAAACAGGTACTCTTAACTCTTTTGATGTTCCACGCATGCTAGGGACACTTTTCAACACTGAGTAGTAGGGTTGATTCCTCTTTCGTTCGGTGGGGGAGGACTTCTCGGGGTGTCCTTTGCTCTGGACCCGTTTTTGGTTATCTATAGAAAAGCTCATTTAGCTAATAGGTGGATTTTAAAGGGTTCGTTTATACCCAAAGCTTGCAAGTTGCCGTACTTTCAATCACCGTTGTAATGCTGCTTATGCAAGTTAGTCCTTTTCATCAAAAAGAACTTGCAAACGGGGAATTATAAGCAAAGGGGTACATCTGTAACGGATGCGTCTGTGCGCACACATAGGGAAGACATAGGGACAACTGGGACCCAGGCCGATTTGGACCAACATTACAACTGATCAACTACGGATCCAGGAGCTGAAAATCAACTCCTATTTTTTCGTGCGTGGGCTACCAGGCCGAAGCCTATTACTGCAACTCCTAATTAAAAAGAAGGCAAGCTGGGTGAAAAAAAATCTAAAAAGAACAAAGATTGCATAAAAAAATGATGCACGTTTGATTTTGTCGCTTTTCTTATAAGAAAGGGGTTCTGTTTTTCATTGTTACATCGTTGTAAGTGGGCCAAAGTGTTTTCAAGGATAGTTTGTGAAAAAATCGAGAATTACATAACAAGTTTCCCCTTTTCATGGGTGAATTACATGGGAACTTTTTATCGCGGGATTTTTCGAAGACCGTTTCAAGAATTTGTGATCGTTTACTTTATGATCGTGTGTTCTGTTGTCGTTTAGTTTACGCTTGCTATCGTTACTCTTAGTTTTCACTGTTTCCTTTTCATTCCAATTCACTTTTTCATTTCTAGCTTTTCCGACAGTCGCTACACTTCTTAATATACAGTCAAACTCGCTTAATTTCATACGCTAGGGACGGATGAGCGAGTACGAAATTAAACGGACTACGAAGTTATCCGAGGTGGCTATTTGTCACAGCTAGAAATACTGATAGAATACAACAACAATATATTTTATATGAGTGTATAAAAATTCATTATAAATACTATTTCACTTTTCAATAGAAATTAAAATATATCGTTTTTCTTCTTCTTCAAGAATAATCCATAAGTGCGCGCTGTTTAGCATCTTTTGGCTATAGGGCTTTTGCTTTTTCCATATCACGAGCCAATATCACAACTGAAGTTATTCTGCTAGTCGTCCAGAATGTTTTCCTTGTCTTTTTTCATTTTTAATCTTATCTTAATCAACACCATACTTCTGAGCAAGAGATATTCGAGTTTCATTCTTGTCCAACAGGGGAAAACTATCCAACACGCTGGACTAAAGTTAAAGTTGTGTAGTTTTTGCTGGAAATTTTTGTCACGTTTTCTACAAGACAACTGATTAAAAAAATACAAAACGCGAAATAACGGGCTGTGAAAGATGAAAAGCTTTTTTCTTTTACCAATTGCATTCGAATAAAGAACTGGAATTCTAGTACCACCAAATTTTCTAGTACAGTACCGTCACGTTTTTTTTGTGTATAGAAAGTACTAATGTAAGCGAAGATGAGCTAATAAAACAAGCATCAAAAGGCGGAAGCCTACGATGGATTCATATATTAAAAAAATAACTAGAACTTTTCTCGGATTTTTTTTTCCTCGTAATGATCGGTAGTTAACCGTACTTCTATATCACGGTAAAACACCCGACGGCGAGTGAAAACTGGGTAAGCAAACACGAGTTATGAAGTTAACCGAATTTATGTAAACCGAGTCAGGCTACATTGAATGAAATGGGTGTTGATACGGGACTTGAATGTTAGCATGAATATAAGCGAGTTATGAAGTTAAATGACTTGAAATTAAGTACACTCTAATGTAATTTGAGGCCATGGTTTACTTTGGACACGGTGAAATATGGAAAAAATATTGTGGGTTCACATTGACCCACGACTTGACTATCTTCCATCAACGTTTTAATTCCGCTTATGCAAGTTAGTCCATTGTAACACAAGAACTACTGAACAGGACAGTATAAGCAAAGGGTACAGTACATCCGGGTGTGTACAAACGTGCATTAATTCCAATAGCAAAAGCTTAGTTTAAAGGCGACGTGGGAAATTACTCGACGGCAATCCTTTGAAGTTACTCGACGCATTCAAAAAGATAAGGATGCATCGGTTGTGAGGAGGAGGTGGGGGGGGGTCTAAATCCCTGTGTCTGTGAGTCATCTTGCGCACCGTTGTAACATATATGGAGTAGTCAGTCCTCCGTCGGATTCTAAACAATAAGGGAATGGTGTCGAATTCCCAAAACAATCGCTCGTGGAATTCCCTTGTGGTCGAAGCATTAGAGGGCTGTTTGGAAATGATTGGGAATATACAACGAGAGGGAGAAAGAAGGGAGTGATGTTGAATATACGCTGGCAGTCCCCATGGATTTCATGCAGTCTAACTTTTTATTCGGGGTTTCTATTCCTTCGCAGGAGATAGCGAGTTTAGAGCGCAAGAAGCTGTAACTTGGCTACCGTGCAATCTTGAAAGCACCAAGTAAGTTAAAAGTAAAACAGGTCTGTAAAAATGTCTGCTTTTTCAACTATTTTCAATAGAAGATAAATGTGGCAAATAATGATGGATGAAAACCAGTCGGAATTTTTTTCCGACTGGTTTTCCGACTCAAAGTTGTCTTGTATTTGGGTACGCGGAGAAGCTGGAGTGATACTCTCTAATGATGCATATGCATTCGGGTATTGGCAGACCGAAATAATGATGGCGAAATAGGCTTTTCGTAGCCTTTTGGGGACATGGAAAGGGTCCTAGTCAAAGGAAGCATGTAAAAAAAGCAACGCGATCATTGTGGTTTCAAAAAGAACTCTCTGGTTTCCTTATCAAAGAAGTATCAACAGCCAACCTTGTAGTTCAAAGATTTTCAGAAATGTTTTATGTATTTTTCTCTTTGCTCTGATATAATGGTGAGTAATAAAGTCTTCAGGGGACAGAAACAAATGGCGTTATAGTCGTTAAGCGTGCCTTTACTCTTTTGCAAATAACGTCCGACACTTTTGTTTTCGTAACACTGCACCTTTTACGGCTATTCAGGATTTTACAACACTGCTAACAATAAATTACAATTTTGCGTGCTAGAACCAGCATGTTCGCTCTTCCTTGGAGCATTTGTAAATCCACATTGATCAATGTCGTGCTACTAGATGCAGCACACTCAAGTAAGTTCAGAGAGAGATTTGCAACCTTAATGTATTATGTAAAGCTGTTCAGACACGTTTGGCGAGCACTAACATTCAGCAGTAAAGATTTATTTCGTATTTGAGCAGCCAGGAGCCACGAGACATTTTCGTCGCCGTCAGTTATACCTGTGAAACCCTTTCAATGACATTCGAATTGAATTGTCTTGCACCACGTTTTCTGAGAGTGGCTAAAGCACGTTTTCGCAATTACTAATGCCCCTGACCGGAATATCGTTTTTGATAATAAGAAAGATAATGTCCGTTGCATGGAACATCAAACGTGCGTAGAAAGATTAGTCGCCCCTTTCCTGCACTTCAGTGGCCATTTGAATTCGATTCAATGTAAAGATAAGTCGCATGCCCTGTGCAAGCAATTTTGCAAATGGAGTTGGGTGGGAAAGCTGTAGTAAAAGAAGTTTACTATTGTTAAATAAAGCCATCGGTTACGGTTGGCAACTTATAAGGTCTGTGGAAGCTTAAATGATTGAAAAGAAACTGATCTCCTTTGGATGAATGTAAAGCCGACTTACCGAAATATTTTCTAGAAATTCCTCACTGATACTAAAATTATACCCCTAACCATAAATATTTCATATTTAATTTTCTTCCATAGACTGAGAAGACGCAGTTTCTGCCACAGCGTTCTATACGACACGTATTATGTGGTTGTCATGCAAATAGGTTTTGCTGGCCTGGTGAGTTGGCATGTACAGATGAGAGTCGTATAGTTTCAAGCGTTTCCCCTCGTTCATCCTAATAGTCATTGAAATAGAAAGCCCTGTTGGGGTACGTCCGTAAGCCATTCTCCTTTTAGCACCCCATTTGCATTATGTATCTCGATTGTTTTTCTCCTGTCCGCTGTCATCGATCTAAGTTAGCAGATGAAGTTCCCCGTCGCTGCATATCGTCTCATTATCGTCTTTGTCTCAGTTCAATCCACCGATCCTCGGAGAATGAGAAAACGCACAGATGAGGAATACGGGAAGCTTAACGCAACATGTTTTCTTATATACACGTGTATGTAGACGTACTTTTCCTTGAGCTAGACGCGGTGGATTTTACTCGGAGAAAAGCCGAGCACCAAATCCTTCGGCCTCCCCTTTTGTCCGTAGTATTACTGTATGTGGTCGCCAAATCCTGGCTATCCCAATATCGTCCGTCCGTTTCTTAGATGGTTCCAGCATCCACATCTGTCAAGCTCATGTCAGGTACATAGGGATGCTTACGTGGCTTCTGCTCGTCAGTGGGGACCCCAAATGGTCTTCTCATCCAGATATTGCTTCGTGGGGGTGCGTCTTTCGCCTTCATACATAGGCCTACTTGAAATGAAATGTTAGCGAACAATACTTGCACAAGAATCCGGAAGAAGACAGCACACGACAATGATATTTTGATAAGAAACCCAACGAGCAAGACCTATTGTTACAGGAGCGCGTAATCTATTGTTGTGTTTGCTTTGGGCTTTTATTACCCTGATGCCCCAAATGACGTATAGCGTCAACGGCAGTTAAACATTCAAGGCTTTATAAAAAAACCGTTCTTGCTCGTAACGTTAGCGTGTAAATCACGCCTGATCTAGAATGTTCGACTACTCCTGCGACCAGTTATGAACGTTTGCTTACCACTGTTTTGGCAACGCTCCATGTTTAAACCCATTTTTAATTTCCTCCTAAAATAGGGAGTACAGGGAATAGTTTGGACGCAGGGCAGTTTGGATTCAAAAATGTACCTGACGAACTAGGATATCTACGAGCTGTTAAAAAAATTGACGCCTCAATAAATAATACGTTGGAATAATTAAAAATGTTTAAAAAGAACACAGACTACCTTAGAAATTTGCTTGAATCTTGATTTTGCTGCTTCTGCTTATAAAGACGAGTTCTAGTGTCTTCATTGTTGTATTTACGTTAAGTATCACGAAGTATTGAAAAATGTAATGAAAATAATTCCGAATTAAACGTAGGTTAAAGAACATTACCGGCAATGTCTCAGTTCTCAAAAGTAATGTTACACGACAAACAGCGAATTATAAAGGGCATAACGGATATTTTGACGTAAGCGGCGTTAACCAGTTCTAGAAACGATCTTCAGAATAGTATGTAGTCTAATTATACAAATTCAGTTGACGAGTATACTGTTAAAAAAATGCCCCTTGTGCAATCTGGCGTCTGGCAGAAAGGAAAAAATAGACAAAGGACAAGCAGTTAGTTTAAATTATCGTTCACTGTTACTACTCCTTTTAAAATAGTTCGTCTGAAAGGAATACTACGTCAAAAGTAGTTCCAGATTATAGTTTAATTTGCGAAAAAGCAAAAAATGGGAAAAAATTCTAATCCAAATATCTCCTCTAACATAGTTTTTTCAATTGTCTATCTGAAGTTAACGAAGGGAGGAAAAGGAGGGGAAACCCCACATGATTTTTGTCATATAAGAGGCTTAAGAGATATCAAGTTCCTTTGTCTGCAACTGTAAGCTTGCGGTCCGACAAGAATTATAGATCTGTTCGCTCTTCCATCCCTCAGAAATTATTGATACTTTGTACCTTGTGAATTTGGCTGCGTAGACCGCAGGTTTTTCAACTTTTTTTCAGGTATTACTTTTTTTTGTAAACGTTCCTTGAAACAGACCTGCCTTTATGCCATCCATCAGTCCTGTGTAAAGTTTCTCCAGGTGAGATTCCGACACCTCAGCAGGATGCTTGCAGGACTACAACCTCAGACACAAGTAAAGGTAGAACACTGGAACCTTTTCTAGTTTTCTAAAAAGCCGAGTTTTTTTCACCTGCCGAGCATGGGAACGTCTGTTGCACCTTCCTAAAGACTTATTTTAGCTTGAGTAGGCTCTTTCCTTGAGAACTTCTTTCATTTTCTAGACCACTGAATTTGGTTGTCAACGTACCAAAAACAGCCACGTGCAATTTCCTCGCAACTCTTTTGATTTAAGCACCCAAAAAGGGCGTTTTTTATGCCAGCTAAGTTTACGATTATCAAGCTATGAAATGCTATAAACAAAACTGTGCTCCTTGTAGGAAAAAAATGGCCGAAGACGAATCCCACAGAACCACTTCAATCTTCCCAGTAAAAAGACTGATGCTATGACTCTATTGCTTGATTAAAGCTCACGCTGACGCGGATGAGTAGGTTCCTTTGAAACTTCATCCAATTTGCGGGCTGTCAGTGAAGTGTGCGTGCGCTCAGGATGGATGGTGAGCGGCCACTTAGAACACAACCGCCAAGCGATGACCCTCCCGTCCAAAGAAACCATTTTTTATTCCCAGTAACTGGACCACAAAGAAGAAGGAATATAAAGTCCATTCCCAATCAGGGCTCCTCCATGCTCCCAACATGATTTCTTCCTCCCCAATTACTTACACTTTCCAGGGACCAGGGGAAATAAAACGACCTAACCCTGACCGTCTCTCAGTCTTTCTCTTTATTCAACTTTATTTAACGCTTATCTAACGCCCTAGTCCTGTTTTTACAATTTCGTTTCTCTACATTTTTTTTACGCTTTGTCTTAGCATTTTTCGTAGCATCAAAGGTAGTACGCTTTACGGTCCCGTGGATTTTTAGCCGAGGAAAGTTGTAAACTTGACTGTTTATAGATTGTTTTCGAGTTATAACCTCGCTGGTTATTGTTGTTGAAAAGCTTGTAGGCACGGTGAAGACTAATGGTGTTGGGTGCAAAATTGCTTGTATTGACTCTCCGGACAACAAGACTGTTTGATGTTTACTGCGGTTTTGGACATTCTTGAAGGTTGCGAGCCATCATTCAGGCCTCATTTGAATATGAAGTTGTTGGCACATGCTTTGGAAACGGCAACGCAGCAACCGCACTCTCATTCATCACCTCACCTTTGCAGCACACTATAAAGGCGAGTATGCCATTATGCAGATTTCCTTTCATGGTGTTCTATTAGAATGCAGCCACAACCCGACTATTACATTCCCCTTTTCTCACATACAACAAGTCTGCAGTTTCTTCACCCAATAAATCGCCTCTTTCCGGAAAACCTGAGGGGCCCCGGGGGCACTTATTGTCCTTTGTTCCTCGCGGCCCCTCCTTTCCGTAACGATGCTTAAACATCAAGCATGGCGTGCAATTATCTCGTTATGCAGTTCGCTTGTTCACCTGCTTGTCTTCTGGTCGGATTTGATCTGAAATTTGACCCCTGGAAAAAAAAGAGATGCCTGACTTCTTCCCGTTCGACATTGTTGGTACCAACAAACTTGGCTGGCCCCAGCTGGGCAGCAGTGTAGCCACACCTTTATTTTCTTTCTAGAAATATCACCCCAGAAAATTCAACTCTTCTGGGGGCAAAATGCGAGAAGATTTCTTTACAAATGGTTTACTAACTAGGTTTTGAGATGGGACCTTTGGTAGGGAAAATCAAGTAGGCTTTTTACCTCGATATATCAAAAATGGGCTCATACAAGTTAATGAAAGCAGCTATGGTTTATTACCTTCAACAGGGTGGAGCTGGGTTGTCTGGGATTATGAAAACGCCAGGAGACGATTACTTGGCTCGTTTCACTTGGGTCGTTTGGGGAATCAAGATGGAAGCATTGTCTGAAATTTGTGAATACCATAATAAAAATAACCCTTCTTTTTACTTTGGCGAACCTCCTCGGAATTTTCTACTACAATTACCTCCAAGGGCATCACGGGGGTTTGTGGAATGAAAACAAGTGTTATCATTGAAGTTCGTTATGACTGTTAAAAGGATCTCTCGCTCTTTTGAACTCAACCTTATCGTTCTGTTTAACCGTACGGAGGTCCTTTGTTATTTGGCTTATTATGACGCCCTACGCGGTCCAGGCAAGAAAGCGATCCATCATCCGCCAATTTGAGCGAATGCCAAGACGCAGGTTTTTGTTATGGCCCAGGGGATGGTTTGGAAAGCGTTACTTTCCATGAGCAAGGTGAATTTGTTTCTACTTCATTCTATTGAAAATCTAAGACGTTTATGCCCTCCTGCTGAGGGAAGATGCCGTGCTGAGCTCGGCTTTTACTCGGTATGTGGAGCATGGAAATGCGATTCTCCGCTACGCGATGCGGCGCTAAGAGCTCAGGATTAATATCGACAAACACTTACGCATAGAGCCTTGTTTGGCGTGATTGCTGATTAGCATATTTGGGAGGAGGGCGAAGCAATGGGTGTCTTTCTCTGTTTGCCCCGTTCTCGCGCTTCCCAGGCGGTTCTCACTCCCATCTTCCTGAAATACCTTCTGGTGTTGTGTAGAATGTCGTTTGCAACGTCTTTGAATTAATTGCTGGGATTTTGTCTGTCATAAGCCGCTCAACAAGCCGAACGGCACACGAGGAAACGATTTTATTCTATTTGATTTGGAACTTTGTCGCGCTCTGGCGCTTGGGGAAAAGTCTGCGCGACCGCTGCAAAGCTCCGCCAAAGTTTTTGAGAAAACAAAAGCGAGAAGAGCGTCACAAGCTTGCTGGAGAGAGCGATAAGCAGCTCATCGCCCTCAACCGCCGATCGAGGAACAATAAAACTTAAAAGCTCTTTCTTCTCCTCTTCCGCCCCTCGTTCTCGGACGCTGTGAAATAAAGACAGTTGTCCCCTTGTTTCGTCCAAACATAATTTCGTGTATCATTTGCGTGTCTTGTGGCACACTACTACCTCTACAGATAACTAGTGACAAGGTTTGAAGAGAAAAATCTCGATTGTCGTTGGGGAATCGTCGTTCAGCTCTTTTTTTTCGTTTCGGAAGTAAGTTAGTACTCCAAAAGTCGATTTTTACGTTGATATTCAGGAGAATTAGTTTTAAATATCTAATAGTTAGGGAAAAACTAAGAAAATGTAAGAAAAATTTCCTTAACATTGACGTTGACATAGATGACCAAACTTGTATACTGGCGACTCATGTATTTTTTCCGATTTCGAAACCATCGTGGGCATAGTCTACTGATGATTACATTTATTGAGACAAAATTCATTATTAACACATGTTCATGAAGAGGAGACGAGGAGAACATTTACAGACATTTTAGGTACTTCTTGTCGTTATTAATAAATAATATGAATTTTGATTTTTATGAATAGGAAAACATTAAATGGTCGACTAGGATAGGGTGACTCGTGTTTCTTTTAATGATATTGCACAGAAACTCTATAATCCTGAACGACGAGGTTCTAGTAGAAAATTACAAAATATCCCAATTAAAATATATACAATACTTCAAAATTCATCACGTAAAAAGTAAGCATTTATTAGTCTGCTGAATCAGAATTACAGAGTTTCTATATATACCCTTCCTTCAGTGACACCATAATAAAGAAATGTTTGGATAGCCTGTGGTTCCACAATAAATACTAAGATTTTTTTCCATTCTACAGTCAAGCCAAGCTTAACAGAAATACGACGAGACAATTGCAGATGCTGAAAGGCGATGGTAAAGTTTCAAGTATTGCTCACAACCATCAGAGAACAAGTACGGGAAAGAAATGGATTAAATGCACACGGTGGTTCGCAGGAGATTTAAACTCCGTGATTCCAGTTCGGATGAGTAGTAAGTATGGAAACTTTGAAAGCTTAAACAGAATCATTGAAAACTTTATTATAAGAAAACTTACAGATTCGAGTTAACGATTCGGTTCATTTTATCTCCAATGATATGAAGGTGCTATACGCACGAACAAAGGTTTTGTACCAGCCTGTTTTCAGTTGTCGCTTGGTGAAACAATCAGTATAGAAATCATATTTCAAAGAATACTAATCGAGTGGTTCAAATACGTTTCATGTGTTCAAGGTCATTGAAAGACATCCTTAGCAATCAAACTTTCAAACTATCGAATGTTTTTTAAGGGCAAGTGAGTTTATGGACGATCTTATGTTTTGAAAAACTATCAAAACTGGCTCTGTACTACACTCCTCATAACTTATGACGAGGTAAAACTAACTAAAAGTATTACTTCAGGTAGCTAGATTATTAATACTATTATTTGATTGTTGTGACGTGGTATTTCCGCTATAAGGGCTGTATTGTTGACTGTTGTATTTTGTATTTTGCTGGGCTCATTTTGTTGAATTTTGCATTTTTAATTTGAAGCCGTATGCTAAATTCTGCATTCTTTGTTTCTTGAGAAATTGTTTGGTGACTGTTGTATATATGTTGTTGGTGAATTCATGTTGTTCAGTATTGCGCTTTGTTTGTTTTATGTATTTTTTCATGTAATATTTTTAAACTTTTTGTTTAACAATACTTAAACTATTGTATCAAGTATTATTGGTAAATTCATGTGTTGAATTGCAGTGTTTTGTTAGTACTATCTGTTTCGTTTGCATTGTGTATATTTGTTCTAGTAATACTGTTAAACTCTGATATTTACTATTATAGCAATTATGGTTGGTGAAGCTGTTTGTTATATATTCAGTGTTGTTTTCGCTGTTCGTTTATTCAATTCGCATTGTGAATGTGTATCGTTTATGTTACGTTTCAAATTCTGAATTATTGCTGATGAAATTGTATATTGAATATTATTTAATTTTTTTATGATTTAGTGTTATTTTCGTGGCTGTGTTAGTGAAAGTTCTAACTTGCTGTTGTGTTACTTAATTTATTACCTTTACATATTATTTCCTTGTTGAACGAATTATATTTACTCTGTCATTAATTT